>ML778679.1:416238-473606 GCA_009831015.1 Picea engelmannii
ATGAAAATGTCTCCTTGGTATATATAGGAGACTAGGAGGTATAATTACAACTAATGGCCTAAAGCCTACATAAATAAAATAACATTACTAATATAATATGCCCCAATTAAGGGGTAATGAGCCAATATTAGGGCTTAACAAAAACAATTTAAAAAGTGGCAACCTAATGGGAAATTGTATTTCATGGAAATGTTTCATGCATGCAACTCTCAATTTGTACAAACAATTTAGGTCTCATGAAGTTAATATCATCAATAGAATATAATGAACATGTTTCATCTCTTCCTAAAAACTGCCAATGTTTGTGCTTGTAAAGGATGGATGTCTTTTTTTGTTATTTTAAGTGTTGCATGTATAGAGGTATCTCAAGAAAAAGTTGATTTTGAAGCTTGGAATATTGCAACTCTATATGGGTATAAAGCCACCTAAGGAATATATAATTGTTTAATCCACTTAAAAATTAAAAAGAAACTTACAAGGTGAGAATTATCAAAATTCCAAGTGTTGAATAATGACAAAAATGGATGTGATAGAGGGTTCTCATTGCTATGTGAAAATGATCATTCTTGTCTACAATGATGTCAAATTCATATAACATAGATGCTAATGAGTAACCAACCTTGCAATGCATAGTGCATTTCTCTCTATAATACCTTGTTTTGTGCTCAACAATAATATGTATATGCATTGACATTATATTGAATATTTTTGTTTTCTCTAGTTAACCCTATGGCCAAAATTCCATTAAAATCAATCCAACCTATGTGTACAAACATATAAACATGCATTGAATGATCTTGGTTGGATGTCTTTGATCCATGTTGAATGAACTTATAAAAAAATAAATGGCCATGTTAGCACTACTTGAAATTTTAAACACGACCACTGAGTTGTAGGTCACATAGGTGGCACTTCCCATTACATAAGTTTCCCAAGTATAATTCAAAGAAGTGATCATATAGGCACATGGAGTAGCAACATAACCTAAGGTCCCTTCACCACCAATGACTATATAAGCATTTTTTCATCTCATACATTTTTCCTTGAATAATTAGAAATAATAGACTGCATGACAAAAGTGAAGGAAATGGAAAGGTTTGGAAACTTCCAAAGGATACGAATGACAATCAAGAAAAGAGGTGATTGGTCTTGCCGAATCCGTAGGGAATGAAGTCAATAAAGGGAAGGAAAATATAATCAATTCAAAGGGAAAAAAGAGGAATCGTAAATAGGGAAAACTTTTCCATCTGGGGGTTTTGTTGGAGGCAACCTTGTGTTCTTATTTATCCTTTATTGACTTTGAAGATAATTCACCATTTTCTTATGAGGCTAAGGTACAATTCCAATCCATTATTTGGATCAATATATTTCCCTGGGTGACGAGGACAATATGTGTAGTATACCTAGAGGGGTAATATGGGGTACCTAATGGGAACACTAATAGATATTTCTATATATGGAGGAAAATTTTAATAAATAAGGCCTAAATAATGTTTATTGTTTCAACATGCTCTGATACCATGTTGAAATTTCTCCTACTCAACACTCGATAATTAGCTCAAAACAAAATCACTTTATCTACTAAAAGCACAACTGAGTAATCAACTAAACATGCAGTGGAAGCATAAATAAGGAAACCAAATAAAACACATAAGAACACCAAATTTTTCTAGTATAAACCCCTGGAAAAACCAATGTTGAGAATGATTTTATTATGCAAAAATCAGGGCTCCCGTAACATGGATAATGGCCCACTGATAGAAATACAATTACGGACTAACCTAGGAAGGTATGACATGTTGTCTGACTAGTTCTAGCATGTTTTTCGAGGAATATTTGATTCACCTTCTTGTGAATCGTGTATATACACAATTCCCCTCACTATGAACCCTGTATCTATACAGAAAACACGTACGACAAGTTATGTACGATCTAACACTCTTCTGTGGCTTCCTCAGACTGAAACCCACTTGTGTAAGCCTCTATTCTCTTTTATCCTTGACCTAATCTCTATATGGAAGTCCTTTTCCTCCCCTATCCAAGATCTCCTTGAATCTTTCAAGTGTCTGTCAAGTTTCCTTGAGTCTGTCAAGTGTAAAAAAAATTCCTTCTTTGCTTCTACACTCTCTAATGACTCCAGACTAGCAAAAGTACTTCTTTGTTATCTTTGTGTGAATATATCTCCTCCTTCACCCCACCCTTGCTTTTATAATAATGAGTTATAATCTATTTATAATCTCACTTGAGATTTAGATTTCATGCTACATGCTAAGTACTTTTAGCATGATTCTTAAATAATTCAATTAACTAATTACATAATAATTAATAAAAACAATTTACTTTAATAATTAATTTAATTCAATTCAATTAAAGAGTAGAAGGCTTTGGATGATTTTCACACGTCTAGAAGCATAGACATGTGCGGAAATACCTTTCCGATGCATCAACACATAATAGTGTGAAATAAATAAATGTGAGAAGGCAAACTAGAATGTTCCACCTACTAGATTGGTCCTTCTCTAGAATGTTCTTAGGAGATAGATAGTACTATATAAATAAGTTTAAGCAATGTATTGAGCATGGAAGAAGAGTATTGTAATTGGATCTTAGGTCATTAGAAGGTTTCCCCCTCGAAGAGGAAAGTGAACAAGAGTGGATTACTTCCATAAGAGGACCAATTGTAAGGTGTTTCCCTACCATAAGGGTTTCATATTAATAAAGTGTGGATTTATTCTATATTTTTCTTGTATTTATTGTGTGAGATTCTATTTCTATATCTGAGGCACTTAACATTTGGCATCAGAGACAAGAAAAATAAAATTTCACTATAGGATATGTCTCTTAGTAAGCAAGAAGGACCCATGGGGGAAAGTAAATAAGTTCTTGCAAATTCCAAAGTTGAATAAGAAGCAGAGTCTACAAAAGGATATCCCTAGGAAGGGCATACAAAATAAGAATCCAATGAGCTCAATAACTCAAAGGAACACCATGTTGAAGAGTCAAAGAAAGAATAAATGATTTCTAAAGTTGTTGTATATCTCCATTCACACCACATAGAGAAATAATGGTCATCAAGATAGGGGTGTGAGCATCACCAAAATTATTATGGACCAACATGGCACCAAATAGGAAACCAATCAAAAGGCACATGTATGAGTAACAATACCGCGGGACAATATCAAAGTAGAGCAACACTCCCATGGAACCAAAGTTGAGACAAGAATCCAAATCAAGGTGGAAAGGAAACATTTGGACATCATGTTGATCTTCCATTGGGATGGATGGATGTCTGTACTTGGTACTAGTTGGATACATTTCTTAGTTGATCCTATTGTATGGTTTCTTCCCATTTTTCGAGGATGAAACATGCAAAGGGTGTTGGAGCAGGCTATTTTGGGGGAATGCACATAAATTTTGGAAGACAATTAGAATTGGGACCAAAATAGGAGTGCGCTCCAGAAGATAAGGAAAAACATCATGCTAGAAGGAAGGAAAAGCATCGCAATGGAAAATAAGAAAAAATAGCGTGAGGAAGAAGAAAGTCAAAGGAAGAAAGAAGAACAATGCGACGAGGAAACAATTGGATCATGGACAAGCCACACACATGAGGTTACAATATGGAAAAACCTAATCCACTTAGGGTTAGTATTTTTGTCATTGATATAAAGGGTTTTTACCCATTTTGTAGTATAAATACATGTATTGTGAGATTTGAGGAGATCCATTTTTTTGGTAGCAAGTTTTTGGATACAAAGTTTTGGAGCTAAATACTGATTCATTTTTGGAGATAGAGTCGTGAATTGTATCCGAGGGTTAGGTCACAAGCTGTGGAGCTTGGTGCGACATTGGTCAGCCTCACACACCAAACTTATTATGTAATGCACATAGAGAAATATTTTGATGAAGATGAATAAAGAACCATATATTGTCAGATCTTTGTGGACATAGCCCAAGGGGGGTGAACCACGATAATTTTTTTTTATTGTGTGGAATGTTTCTTTTATATGATTTATGATGAATGAATGAATCTAGTAGTAATAAAATGCATCATGCACTAATATAAGTATGATATTTAATGAAAAATGAATGTTAATGAATGAATATGGTTATAGAATGGTAGATATTATGAATTTTGAAGTAGAGTAATATGCATAAAATCCCCATGACCAACATCCCTTCCATGACTGTAGACATATGGGCCATGCAGTCACACATAAGCCATATCAGGTGACACTTCATTGTGCACTATGTGCACAGTGTTTCCTTCAGGTCTCCAAAAGTGCCAATGGTTTGTAGGGTTTTGTTGGAAGCCTAAAGGTAGAACCTAGGTCATCCCATACATCCAAAAGATGGTTTTATTGTCGTTTGGAACTCAGAAGATCAGACTGGAAGGTATTTGATGAGAAGGACAATGAAGATAATGTAGTGGTAGAAGGGGATGTTTAGGCCATAGAATCCAAATTAGCAGGGGATTGAAAGATGGGTGGAAATAAAACAACTTGAGTTCATGCAGAAAGACAATAGAAGCTGAAAGTATACTCCACGATAGTATTTGGAAAGGTATGTGTTTACTGATCTCCATGAGGCCTTTTTGTGTTATTTCCCAGAGTTGCTACAGGAGTGGATATTGAGGTTGAAGGATACTCATCTAACTAATTGGATAAGACTAGTAGAGTGGACTATTGAGAATATTGTGTGGTTGAAAACAATCAATAATAAATTCAAGTGCAGAGTGGATTTCTGGTTAGATAGTATTATTACAGGATTTATTATTGAGGTTGTAGTCGATACTATGAAGCCATACATTTTTGCGGAGCAAGAGTTTATGAAGGGACCAAGAGGAAGATACATTTGATCACTTTACATGTCGATCAATATTTTATTGCATGATAAAGGAGTGATGAAAATGGAGTCAGACATTTAAATCACTTTGCACATGGGGAAACTGAGGGAAGCACTAAGGATTATTTGAGATATGGAGAGGGATCTGGAGAGAGGAAAGAAGAAGGAAGCAATGGACCCCATTATGATGGATGAGGAACATATGTAGGAGATTGATCCGTGATCTTTTCATCGTGACTTATAAAGAATTGCATTAAATGAGCATAAATTAAAGTGGACCATTAAAGAAGGGAAAAATCAAAATGAAGTGACATAATCATCAGGTCTGAACATAAAAAATTGATAATAGAGTTCATCCCTAATGGACTATGTCTTTGGGTCCTGCTTTCAAATGGGTAGGCTCTTTCATTAAATCATCAAAAGAAATTTGGCAAGTACATAAATATACCTCATTCTGAAATCAAACTGTAGAAATAATGCTAAGATCATAAAACAGAGATCACCACTAAATTCGTGGCGTCGAATTACCCAAAAATGATTGTCTTCGCGCTCCAATCCTACTCTGACACTCCCAGGCCCAAGAAGAATTTCATCTCAGTTTTTGTGCCCTCTGCAACCTGCAATAATGATTGTACCACCTTGAAATCTGTGCCTGTAGGTCGTATGGTCCACACCTCTTCTCCATGGATATGGGTGGATTTCACCTTTTAAGTAATAAACATGGGCGAATGTACTAAGAGGTACCCGTGGTGCATTGGTTATGGGTGGATGTATTAAGGTTTGGGCATATGCGGAGGTTCCAGGGTCAAATCCCACAGACTCTGGTTTTAGTAATTTGGTTATATATATTTTCCATATATAAATATCCACCACTAAATTTAGCAGAGTTTCTAGAATTCCTTCCAACTTTCTACTAAATTTGGCATGTTTCGCTAGATTTGGCGGACCCGCCAATTTTGTTTTTTGAAATTCGTTCACGGGATGTCATTGGGCGTTTCCCGCCTTCCACGTGGAAGCCCCTCATTGGGCCACATTTCTCCCTGCCAAATAATCACACCACATCAGCATGCCATGTCAGTGTTACGAACTTCCACGTGGCACGATCCGACTGGTACACGGATCGGTCTGAAAAACCAATAACCGGGTGACACATGGAAACCTCTGGTGCTGCCACATAATCATGCTGATGCCAACATGCCACATGTCACTTCTTTGATATCCCATGTTTATTGTACGAATTATGACATCATCCATACAGATGCTGATGTCAGCAATACATATGTTGACTCATCCCTTGCTGACTGGGTTAGGTTGACCAAACTTTGACCGCAAATATATTTCAATCCGTAACTCTGTTTGATGATCCATTTGTGCCGTTAGAAAGATTGTGACGTTCTCTCCATGATCATGATGTTTTAATTGAGTTTTGGGAACTTTGAAGTTTTTCCCTTTCTCCGTCTGCTGGATCCATTCTGAGCATTCCGAGTTGCCTCTGTGAATTCTGAGTTATTCTTAGCCTTCTATGGATCCTTTTTGGATCATTCCTTCCCATTGAGATATTTTTGGACCACCAAAATATTTCATCAATCAACTGGTAAGTGAGGGAAGAGTCCCCTCACTTTTTCCTTCTCGATCCACTTTGCCTTACTTGGATGTGTGCCTTTTAAGCCTACTCGAAGATAATCAACATCACCCCTGCGTGAATTCCTCGTCCTCCTATCCAGGATGATATCTTCCTATAGCTCATACAAGTACTCAGGTGCAAACTCATCAACTGAAGGTATCAAAACTTCCTCATCTTGATCCATGATCATGGGAGGCTAAAAAAGTTTCAAGTTCTCAATGTTCAGAATTGAGTAAATCTGCATATAAGGTGGAAGATCCAGATGAAAAGCATTGGTACCACTTTTCTCCAAGATAGTGAAGGGTCCATAACGAATGGGCTTGAGTTTCTTGACTTCACCCTTCAATATCTCCTTGTTGATGTGAAGCCATACCCGATCTCCAACCTGGAACTGATGATCAACCCTAGCTTGTCATGCCAAGCTTTATATTATTCTTGAATTTTCTCCAATTGTTCCCTAACTTCCTGGTGTATCTGTTGGATCCTATGGATGAACTTGGGCTCTGTTCTCTATTTGTTCTTCATTCACATCGACATCTCTCTCGTACTTCAGGTCCAAAGGAACCTTTGGTAGGCACCCAAAACATGTCTCAAAAGGTGAAATATGAGTGGATGAATGTAAAGCTCGGTTGTATGCATGTTGTACATAGGGTATTTGTTCATCCCATAACTTGGGGTGCTTGCTGTAGTAGCCTTGAAGCAAAAGTACCACTGTTCGGTTTACCACCTTTGTCTGTCCGTCGGTCTGTGGATGGAAAGCAATGCTCCTCTTCAATTTGGTTTCCATCATTCTCCACAAGCTATTCCATAATTCCCCAAGGAATAGAGTATCTTGATCCGAGACGATGGATGTGGGTAACCCAAAGTGAACCCAAACATGTTGAAAGAAGAGATTAGCAGTCTGCTCAACAATGATCTTCTTTTTACATGTCATTAAGATACAGATCTTGTTGAACCTATCGACTACCACATACAAATAATCATGACCCCCTTTGGTCATTGGTATACCCCCTACAAAATCCATGGATACACTTTCCCATGGATGGGATGGAATAGGAAGTGGTGAGTATAGCCCCAGTTTTCTATCAGTGGGATTACAAGTAGAACACATCACACACCCCTTTACATATTTAGTTAAAATTCCTTTCATTTGAGGCCAATAACAAAACCTCTGCAAATAAGCCATATTTTTTCCTACCACAAAATTCCCAGACACAAGAGAAGTATGATCTTCTCGTATTACATGGACTCGTTCACTTGTAGGAATACGTAGCTTTCCAATATGGTAGAGTAACTTTCCCTGTAGACAATAGTTCTCTACCTGTGCAACAAGGGTTAGGTTCACATATACTTCTTTAAAATCTTCATTGATGGAATATTGTTCTACATAGCTATCACGAGATAAAGAAGCATTCTTCAAAACAATAGAAGCAACAATAGGAGGTCTAGAAATCATATAATCTATCTTGTTACTTGTACCCTTTTTGTACTTGATTACCAAGTGAAATTGTTGTAGAAAACCCATCCACCTGTAGTGTCGAGATTGTTGAAATTTGGTCCGTTCTTGAAGATACTATAAGGTTTGGTGATATGTATGTATGATTGTTTTCTTCCCTAACAAGTAGTGCTTCCATTTATTTACACTCTGGACCAATGCATACAACTCTTTATCATATGTAGGATAGTTAACAACAATTTGGTTAAAAGTTTCAGAGTGGTAATAGATAGGATTATGATATTGCATCGATACTGCACCCATGGCGTATCCATTGGCATCTGTATCAATCTCAAAAGGCTATTGAAGATTCAACAGTGCTAATACTAGTATGATACTGATCTTCCCCTTCAAAGTGTCGAAATATTTTTGTTTCTTTCCTTCCCACTGAAAAGTGTTCTTCACACTCGTTAAGGCATGCAACGGAGATTCTATAAAGGAGAAGTTGGTAATGAATCTCCTCCAATACTGGACTGCACATAAGAAACTTCGTACTTCAGTTACACTTTTTGGCTCAGGACAATTTACAATTACATCAATTTTGGAAGGGTCAATTTTCAATTGTTCTCCTCCTACAATATTACCTAAGTACATAAGTGCAGTCTTGCCAAATTCACATTTAGTCAGTTTTGCATATAGTTTTTCACTTCATAAAGTATCCAATACTTTGTTTACATGCCTCACATGCTCATCCCAAGTCTCGCTAAACAAAAGAATGTCGTCTAAATATACAATGACAAATTCATCTAGGAAAGGCCTGAATACATCATTCATCACACACATGAAATTTGTCGGAGCATTACAAAGCCCAAATGGCATAACTAACCACTCAAACAATCCCTGTTTGGTTTTAAAGGCAGTTTTCCATGCATCTTGTTCTGTGACTATGATTTGATGATATCCACTATGCAAATACAACTTAGTGAAATAGAAAAAATTCTTCAATTGATCAAGTAAATCATCTATGCGAGGAAGAGGGTATCGATTTTTCACCGTGATTTTATTTAAGGCTCGGTAATCGACACACATTCACCAGGTGCCATCCTTGTTTGACACCATCACAATCAAAGAACCACAAGGAGATTAATTGGGCTTGATGACCCCTTGATCCAATAAGCCTTGTACCTTCTTCTTGATCTCTGTCATCTCCACAACTGACATCCTGTACATGCCCACATTAGGAAGAGGAGAATCCTGCTGAAGATGTATCTCATGTTGGATTTCCCTCTTAGGAGGTAATCCACCTGGTTCCTGAAAAATATCATCATACTTAGAAACAATATCAATTAATTCCTTTTTATGAGATGGATCACACCCTTGGAAAGCGTCAAATGTCCCGACATCTTTCTCTCTGACGACTATGAGTACATATCTCTTATTAATGTTTATGATTCTTTTCATTTGACCTGCACTAACAAGTGTTGTATTTACCCTCATGCTGTGATCCCTAACAATATATTCCACTCCCCCTTTAGTAAGGTGGTATTTGTTCTCATGACAAAATAAGAATGCTTTTCTATCATAAAGATAAGGACTTCCCAACACTATGCCACATATATCAAGTAGTACAACATCCAAATCCACTTCATCTATCAATTTCAAAGCAATATAAAATCTAATCCTACATTGTTTGGTGACATTAAGTTTTTCTTTGTCACATACCCAACCAACAAGATAAGGCTTCGGATGCGGTTTCGTTTCAAGACCCATTTTCTAGACAAGTGGTTCAGATATTAAGTTTACTTGGGAACCCATATCAAATAATGTATCTATCTTAGTATGTTTAGATACAATTATTATATGAAATAACTCATTCCTCTTTCGTTCATCAACATGAGATTCATCATTGGAACTAGAACTAGCATGACGAGAATCTTTACCTTGTAATCCAACCGATGTGATCTTTCCTTCATATCCTTAATTAGAACCAAGATCTTGTTGTACCATAGCAATGGTCTTTGTCTTCCCCTTTCCACCGAACTGTTTCAATTTCTTTTCTGGATTCAGTTTCCAACATTGTTCTTCATCATGGCTGCTCTTCTTGCAATGAGTGCAATATGGTTTTCCTCCTCTCGTCACTGTAGCGGTCTTCTTGTCCTTCCTTTTAAACTTCTTAAAAGTATTTTGTGGGAAATTGGAAGGTTTCTTTGTGGGATCTGCTTGAACATGTTTCCCCCTATTTTCAAGGTGAGTGGATTGCATATAAACTTCGTCAAGACTAGTGGGGTTAAAAAAGAGAAAAGTATGATGAATGTAACAATGAAGTGCGCCAATATACTTCATCAAAGTCTCATAAGAATCCAAAGGAATGTTCAATGCAAGATCTTTCTTCCTAAATTATTCTGTGAAACTTTGTACAATTTCACCTTTACTTTTCCTTAAAGTTTTCCATTCCATCATTTCTTTATGTAAATACCCTAATGGATAAAATTGCTTCCTTATCACTGATTTAAATTCCGACCATGAGGAAAGAAGATTACCACACTTACTTCTGTCTTGAAGATTTCTCTCCCACCATACAAGAGAAGTGCCTTGCAACCAAAGAGAAGCCAGTTTCACTTTAACTTCCTCTTCATCAATATGTTGGACACGACAATACACTTCAACCTGTCAGATCCAATTATCTAGATTTTCAGGATTAGCATCTCCATTAAACATAGGTAAAGAAAATTTTACATCAAGCTTTAATAATGGTTTCTTAAAAGAGGCTTTATGGCTAGAATGATGACACTGCTCAGAGGAAGAAGAACTAGAACTTGAAGGTGAAGATGGAGGTTCAGGAGGATTTCCTCCAAACCCTTTGTTTATTGAAGCATCATCATATACATGTGCTTCCTTTTTATTCCCTTTCTTCTTCATCCTCTTCTCGTAATATCCATACATTTGCTCGACCATTTCTGACATGTGATAAAAGACCATGTGAAAGTTTCTCTCCTGTTCATCACGCTTTTCCTCTTCTACCATTTTCTTCCTTATGGATACACGACCAACTTCAAGATTGAAATTATTAATATTTTCTTCACCCTGCTTATGCTTGGCCCTAGTAAACATTCACACTCAACAATTCAAGTCAAAGATGACTGCTCTGATACCAACATGATTCAGAATCTTTTCATCGTGACTTATAAATAATTGCATTAAATGAGCATAAATTACAGTGCACAATTAAAGAAGGGAAAAATAAAAATGAAGAGACATAAGCATCAGGTTTGAACACAAAAACTTGATAACAGAGTTCATCCTTGATGGACTACGTCTTCAGGTCCTGCTCTAAAATGGGTAGGCTCTTTCATTAACTCAACAAAAGAAATTTTGAAAGTACATAAATATACCTCATTCTGAAATCAAGCTGTAGAAATAATGATCAGATCATAAAATAGACATCATCATTGAATTCATAGCGTCTTACCCAAAAATGACTGTCTCCATGCTCCAATCCGACTCTAGCACTCCCAGTCCCAAGAATAATTATGTATTGGTTTTCGTGCCCTCTTCAACCTACAATAATGATTGTACCGACTCAAAATCCATGCTCGTAGGTTGTACGGTCTGCGAATCTTCTCCCCGGCTCTAGGAGGATTGCACCTTTTAAGTAATAAACGTGGGCAAATGTACCAAGAGGTACATGTGGCGCATTGGTTATGGGTGGATGTATTAAGGTTTGGGCATATGCAGAGGTTCTGGGGTCGAATCCCACGAACTTCGTTTTTAGTACTTTGGTTATATATATTTGCAATATATAAAGATCTACTGCTAACTTTAGCGGATTCGCTAGAAGTCCTTCCAACTTGCTGCTAAAGTTGGAGTGGTCCGCCAAATTTGGCGGACCCGCCAATTTTGTTTTTCAAAATTCGTTCATGGGTTGTCATTGGGTGTTTCTCGCCAACCATGTGGAAACCCTTGATTGGGCCATGTGGTGGATCCTCATTGGTCCATGCTTCCCCCTGCAAAATCAACACACCACCTCAACACCACATTATTCGTATGGACTATACAGACTGCCACGTGGCATGATCCGATTGGTCCATAGATCAATCCGAAAATACAATAACCAGGTGACACGTGTGATCTGAAAATAGGGGGCTGACTTTTTTTCTATGCAAGCACCCACTACTCCATTAAAATAAACTTTTCAGGACCTTGCTCAATGTCTTAGTTGTGCAAGAGGTTTTATGTGTCAAGTTCATGCTTCTTTAAATGTTTATGTGTGAGGTATTTAAAAGGTTAAATGTTGTTAAAAGAAATACACAACAAACATAACTTGCAGCAAATAAATCAACAAACTCACAACAATAACAAGATGATAAATGAGTTCACCCCCAACTGGGCTACATCTCCTTGAGCCTCCATCAATGGACTAGGCTCTCTGGGATTAGTTTGTCAAAGATTATTTTACAAGATTTTTCTCAACTCCAATGGATTTATTGACTGTACCATTGGGTTCAGAATATATAAAAACCCCAAAAATGACTAATAGAACTCTGAAAACGGATCATGGCTCATCTGGGCATGACCTCTTCTACATGTGGCCTTGAGCTTCCCTGAGATTCCCTGTGGAAACAACACCTGTAAAAGTACTCAAATGCCTCTGAAACCTATCCCAATGTGTTCGGAGCATAACAATTATCCAAAAATGACTATTCAGTCACAAAAAACAGACTTGGGCTCATATGAGCATGGCCTCCATCAATGGGGCCCTAAGCTCCCTGAAACTTCAATGGTGTAAAACTTGCAATAGAAGTCTCCAAATTCCTTTGAAGATAGTGCCAATGGATTCAAAACATTCAAAAACCCCTAGTTGGGCTTTTTCGACACCTCATTTGGCCAAAAAATGAAGAAGATAGGCCTCCTGCCATTTTCCTCCTTCAAGCTTGTTGTCTCCGGTTCTCCAAAATGCACCTATGTGTGAGTAACCTAGCCCCTGCATGTTTTTTCATGCCTAAACCCAACACACGTGTGCCTCTCCACAAATGTTCCAAAATGTAGAACGATTAAGGAACCTATCCCCCAAACCGCAGAGGTGTTGGGCGCATGGGGGCCATGTGGCCACGTCCCGCGCATAAAAAGAGCTACTTAGCAACTTTATTTGTGGGCTTGACAAGTGTCACATCATGGATTAATCATTTGAAAATTTTCACATGGATTCCCGTGCATCTGCTTGGCATTGGTCATGTGGATATGGGTTGTGCAACCGGGGGCTGGAGCTAAGCCTTAGCCTGGACGCGCCCCAAATTATACCACGTTTCAACTTAAATAAATATGAATTCATATAGTGTTAAGAAACACTTGAGTGGCACGTCAGCAGGGTGGCCGTTGCTAAAACGTTTGACTAGTGGAGGAGGTCCATGGTTCGATTCCCACGGACTCCAAAATTTTTTAAACACCCAACCTTTAAAATGGTATAATTTAAATAAAATTTAAAACATATGCTTTTTAGACATAATTGCGTGGTGCGTTGGTTGTTCGAACTTGCCAAGACTTTGGATGCATGTGGAGGTCTGGGGTTCAAATCCCACAGACTCCATAAAATTTTTGAACTACACCATATACAAAGGTGCCACGTGGCAGCCCATGCCTGGGCCACGTGGCACCAAACCATTTGTCACAATGATGCTACATGTCAGCAGTCCATTCACCCACGTGTCTTGCCAACAATTCCTACCACCTCATCATATGGATATGCCACGTCAGATGCACGACCTCTGCCACGTCAGCTGTACGGACTGTCCAGTCAACGTTTTTTTTTCCCTGTTTGGAAAATCGAACAGATCGCGATATCTCACTCATCAGATGTCCGTTTGACCCCATTTGAAGTGCGTTGGTTCGTAATAACGAGGGATATGCACTTGTTCATTTTGAGGCAATTCTGAACACTTTCATTTTTGGGCTAAATTTTGACCCCTTGTCCAGATTCTGATCACACCTTCCCACTGAAAGGCTTTTGGACCCACAAAATCTTATGATTATCTACCTGAGATTCAATACTCTTCTGCTTCCAAGTTCTATCTACTAATTGTACTTGAAAAGTCTTTTTGACAATCACCTGGATACCTTGACATGCCTTGCACTGTAACTAGCTATGTCCCTCAACCACTGTTCTCTGGCTGCTGCTGACCCACTGTTCTCTTTGTGCTTGGAAGACTGCCATCCTTCCCACTGAGAATCAAGTCCCTCTTGTGAACTCTTTGGCTTCAAAACAATCCGCTCTCCAATGGCTGCAAAAACTTTCCTGCGACATCTTGTCACAAACCAAGTAAACCATCAATCTTGAAAACAAATTTATACAAGACTGAAAATGATGCCAACAAAGTCTTTTTTCTCTTCAAGAAAATGGTCGCATTTTGTACTTCATCAAAGCACATGGCGTTTTCCTGCATCTTGGTGTACTCAAAATTGACTTACAAGCCAACAAACACCATCGACTAAACATAAGTCGAAAAACATGATCGACACAACATAGTCGTCAAGACAACATCGACACAAGTTGAGACTCATTTGAAACATATCGACATTCCCAATGACAAGTCGACATTCATGATACACAACCATGTTACAATCATGAGTCACTCATAATGAACTGTCACCAAGTTCACTATTTACACACACAAAAAAACACATGCATGTGCATGACTCTTTAGGTCTCCTTCAAGTACAAACATAAGTACATGAACCCGAAACATGTGGGTACATAAGAGATGAATATGAAAAAGATATATGGCTGTAACAAGTGAGCATCGTACCCCTCTTTTACACCCTCCTGGCGAAGTTGTGCAACAAACAAGAATGCCTTCAAACGAATTGCATTCACATGCAACTTGCATCATACAAGTTGTACTTTTCATACTCTCAACATAAATGCATACATAAAGCTGAAATGTGCATCTACAACAGAAAAATGCAAGCCTTACTTGCTCAAGAAATCTAACCATTTCTTACCAAGACAACTCAATGGTGAATTTTTTTGCTGAAAATCGTCTTCTTGTGAATCATCTTGACTCACATCGATGATGGAATCTCCTCTTCCATTCTTGCTAGACTCTTTATCCATCTACCTCTTGTGATGTGGATGAGTGGTTGGATGCAATGTCCAACATTGGTCAATGAGATGACCCCGCTTCTGGCAATGAGTGCAAATCTTTTGCATCCTCTTTTCAAGTTGTCTTTGCTTGGAAAGTTTCCTGAAAGTGGTCAATCTTTTCCAACATTTTGAAACATGATGGTTATATAAACCACAATATGTGCATGGAATTTTTCTTCCATTTTTACATGCAAATTTACCATGTTTAACATAATCAAAAGCAACCGAATTATAGGCAGAAATATACCTTGAACATTCACCTTTATCGCCTCTTTGAGGAGGTGAATTTGAAGAGTTACAAGCTCTCCTTCGAAGACCAACAACAATTTTCTTCTCTGCATGGTTTTCATAACTCTCTTGTTTCACACATTTGCATTCAATTCAAACACACTCTTTGCATGCTTGAGGGATTGAACTTGCAACAAAAGTTCTTGAACATTCACCTTTATAGCCTTCTTGAGGAGGTGAATTTAAAGAGTTACTAGCTCTCTTTTGAAGACCAACAACAATGTTGTTGTCCTCATGGCTGTCACAACTCTCTTGTTTCATACATTTGCATTCATCTTGAACACAAGCTTTGCATGCTTGAGGGATTGAACTTGCAACAAAAGTTGTTCCTGGAACGTTTTCCCTTGTTTCATCAACTTTGGAATATGGTCCATCTTTCTGTTCATATCCAAGACCACAATACTTGGGCCTCTCCTCAACAAAAATAGGCTCAACAATGCCTTGTGCATGCTTTCCTAACCCTTTACCTTCATAGCCCATTTTTAACAATAACTTGGACCCTATTCCTCTAGTGTGATTTTCAAAAACACCAAAGATTTCATCTTGAGAGGAATTTGAAGATAAACTAACATTACATACCTCATGTCCATGCATGTACTGGGTAAGGGTTTCCTTTGCCTCATGGAGTTGAGTCTCCATCTCATGCAACTTTTCAAGAAGCTGGTGCTTCTCCTCCTTCACGGCCATCAACTGCTCTTGAAGGACAATGCTCTCCTTTCTATCTTCCCACATCTCATGCACCATGTCTCTCATGGTAAGAAACTCCTTCAACATCTCTTTGTCAAATAACTTGGTTAATGAAGATGTATGAGAACTATCAATGTTTGAAGCTTCCTCCATCCTTGCAAGATATCAAACTTCAACACAAAACTTGCACAATAATGCCAACAGTTAAATCTCTAGCTATCAATGGAAATCACATGAGCAAAACTATGCTMTGATACCACCTGATCTGAAAATAGGGGGATGACTTGTTTTGCTATGCAAGCACCCTCTACTCCATTAAAATAAACTTTTCAGGACCTTGCTCAATGTCTTAGTTGTGCAAGAGGTTTTATGTGTCAAGTTCATGCTTCTTTAAATGTTTATGTGTGAGGTCTTTAAAAGGTTAAATGTTGTTAAAATAAATACACAACAAACATAAATTGCAGCAAATAAACCAACAAAGTCACAACAATAACAAGATGATAAAGGAGTTCACCCCCAACTGGGCTTACATCTCCTTGAGCCTCCATCAATGGACTAGGATCTCTGGGATTAGTTTGTCAAAGATTATTTTACAAGTTGTTTCTCAACTCCAATGGATTTACTGACTGTACCATTGGATTCAGAATACATAAAAACCCCAAAAATGACTAATAGTACTCTGAAAACGGATCATGGCTCATCCGGGCATGACCTCTTCTACATGTGGCCTTGAGCTTCCCTGAGATTCCTTGTGGAAAAAACACCTATAAAATTCCTCAAATTCCTTTGAAACCTATCCCAATGTGTTCAAAGCATAACAATTAGCCAAAAATGACTATTCAGGCACATAAAACAGACTTGGGCTCATCTGAGCATGGCCTCCATCAATGGGGCCCTAAGCTCCCTAGAGCTCCCTGAAACTTAAATGGTGTAAAACCTACAATAGAAGTCTCCAAATTCCTTTGAAAATAGTGCCAATGGATTCAAAACATCCAAAAACCCCTAGCTGGGCTTTTTCGGCACCTCATTTGGCCAAAAAATGAAGAAGATAAGCCTCCTGCCATTTTCCTCCTTTAAGCTTGCTGTCTCTGGTTCGCTAAAACGCACCTGTGTGTGAGTAACCTAGCCTCTACACGTTTTTCATACCTAAACCCAACACACGTGCACCTCTCCACAAAATGCACCAAAATGTAGAAAGGTTAGGGAACCTAGCCCCCAAACCGCAGAGGTGTTGGGCGCATGGGGGCCATGTGGCCATGTCCCACGCATAAAAAGGGCTACGTAGCAAATTTATTTGTGGGCTTGAAAAGTGTCACATCATGGATTAATCATTTGAAAATGTGCTACATGGATTCCCGCGCATCTTCTTGGCATTGGTCATGTGGATATGGGTTGTGCGACTGGGGGCTGGGGCTAAGCCCCAGCCCGGACGCGCCCCAAATTATACCACGTTTCAACTTAAATAAATATGAAATCATATAGTGTTAAGAAACAATTGAGTGGCGCGTTGGCAGGGTGGCCATTGCTAAAATGATTGACCAGTGGAGGGAGGTCCGGGATTCGATTCCCATGGACTCCATAAAATTTTAAACACCCAACCTTTAAAATGGTGTAATTTAAATAAAATTTAAAACATATGCTGTTAAGACACAATGGCGTGGCGCGTTGGTTGTTCAAACTTGCCAAGACTTTGGATGTAGGTGGAGGTCTAGGGTTTGAATCCCACGGACACCATAAAAGTTTTGAACTACACCATATACAAAGGTGCCATGTGGCAGCCCATGCTTGGGCCACATGGCACCAAACCATTTGCCACAATGATGCCACGTGTCAGTAGTCTATTCATCCACATGTCCTGCCAACAATGTCTGCCACATCATCAACTTCCACCTCAGCATACGAACATGCCACGTCAGATGTACGACCCCTACCACGTCAGCTGTACGGACTGTCCAGTCAGTGTTTTTTTTCCCTGTTTGGCAAATCGAACAGATCACGATATATCACTCATCCAATGTCCATTTGACCCCATTCAAAGTGTGTTGGGTTTGTAACAATGAGGGATACGCACCTGTTCATTTTGAGGCGATTCCGAACACTTTCATTTTTGGGCTAAATTTTGACCCATGGTCCAGATTCTGATCAACGTGGCAACCTCTGGTACTACCACATGTCACTTCCATTGTCTCCCACGTGCATTGTATGAATGATGATGTCATTCATATGAATGTTGACATTAGTCGTACGGATGCTGATTCATCCCCTGCTGACTAGGCTAGGTTGACCAAACTTTGACCACGAATATCTTTCAATTCGTAACTCTGTTTGAAGAGCTGTTTGCACCGTTAGAAATATTGCGACACGCTCTTAGTGATCATGCCGTTTTCACTAAGTTTTGGGAACTTTGAATGTTTTTCCTTTCTCTGTCTGCTGGAGCCATTCTGAGCATTCTGAGTTGCCTCTATGAATTCTGAGTTATTATTAGCCTTTTTTGGATCCTTTTTGGATTATAGATAATGGATAGAGCATGAGTGACATGTAGCAGAAGACCATACCAGTATAATATCAATATTAAAAAGAGAGCAGTAGCTAAGCGAAAGAGCTTGGGCAGTGATGAAGAAGAGGTAGAGGATCTCCGTGCGATAGGGAATACTGAGGAAATCATGTGCACCACATTTGAAAGGAAAACCATATGTCAAGGGTTCAACACAGAAGAAGGCTCTCCATTCCAGATCCGAATTAGTGTGGAAACTACAACCCCATGTGTGACTAAGACATATGAAGAAGAAGAACCATTTAGACAACCAACAATTAGTGGTAGAAGGCTATTAGTAAGATGTGGGTCCAATGGAAATTCAAGTAGAAGCACAAGTTCAGCTAGTAGTAGTCAATTATCTACACCGTGAGGAGGTGGTAGTACAAAAAATTTTCACAATGGTAGAAGCAGATCCAACTATCTGGTAACCAGATTTCCATGGAGAAGAGTCAGAGGACCCAGAGAAGCATTTATTTATTTTTGAGAAGATTTGGGAAACTAATCATATTACAGACGAAGATACAAAAGTAGCGTAGCTTGAAATCACATTTAGAGACCATGCACTAGACTAGTATATGGGTCTCACAGTAAATAGTCCACAAGGAGTGCCTACAACTATCATAGATGTGAAGAAGTCATTAATCAAAGAGTTTCAACGACCAAGTTCAGAGGATCAGTTCATGAATGAGATGATCAAAATTAAACAGAAGGCAGGAGAGTCACTTTGGGAAGTTGATCAGAAGTTCAAGAGACTAAAAGGCAAGTTGAAGTATCCTATCATAGATATCTAGCATAGAAATTTATTTGTTAATTCCTTATTGCCACATTTGAGGTATCCATTGAGGTAGCAGAAGTTCCAAACTTAGGTTGAGGCTTTGCAAGCATCCTTGCAATTCGTGATAAACCAGTATAAACATACATATATAGTTGTGGAAGAGATGAGAGCATATTTGAAGAACCTGATATTTCAGTTGAATCAAAATAAGGGAAAGGAAAAGAGGGAAGATGTTTGGTGCACATTATGAAAAACAAAAGGACATAATAAGAATGAGTGCCCAACCTTTTCACAATTGATCCATATTATTTTCGGAATGAAATGAGAGCGGAGATATAATAAATAAATGTACAAAGATATATTAGATATCCAATAATATAACAGATATTTATCAGAGATATAACCATAAACACAAAGATACAATAATACACAATTTCTATTAATGAGCGAAATGTACAAAACTGTAGAAATACATAGTGAAAGACTCTTTAGAATAGTGGAAGTGTATCTTTGAGAAGAGATGTGGCAGCTATGCTCATTCGAAAGAAGATGATTTTTAAAATGAGGTTCCATATGAATTTTTTAACATAAATAAAATCCAAAACCCTAACCACGGAAGATGAAAAGCCAACAGTTTTTTGGACCCTGTTTTGGGTAGTTTGTTGTATCAACTTCCCGAGGGCGTAACTTTGGCATACAATCTTTGTTTGGGGCGCACAAAAGATTGTTGGAAAGCTATCGATGAGGAGATTAATTTTGGGGGCTCATTCAAATCCTTTGGTTATGATTGAGGTGCTTGATCACAAAAAATATTTGTTTAGGCCCTCAAAATGGCCCCAGAAGTTCAGGACCCAAAAAACTGCTAGAAATAGTAAATTGCCAACAAACTATTTTGAGCTAGTTGGAATAGGTGGGTGGCCACCAATGTCCACCTGGATCAATCCTCCCTCCTTAGGAATAAATTGTCTCCATTGTGTTGAATTCCCAAGGGAGAGGCGAAAACATTCGCTGAATCTGAATCTTAGTAAGATGCTTGCCTTGCTAGAGAAGTTGTGTTGCTTAGCTTGTTGAAGGTTGTCACAAACCTGTTGCTAGCGGGGTTGAATATGTTCAAACAAACTCTTGTATATTGGATTGATTGGGTAGAGTGTATGTACTATTGTAGGTGAATAAACAATATTTTATGTCACATCTACAATATGATTCTTTTGGAAGGAAAGGTCTTGGTCCAATTATGTAGTGGTTGTAGTGTCCTTCTGTTCACCTTTTGAACAGATTGTGAAGAGGCTGAATTTTGTAGTATGAGAGATTACCTTGAAACAATTTTTTAGTGGGACAAAAGTCCAAACTACCTCTGGTATCTTGTAGAGATGACCCCCCATAGTAACAATGACACTACGGGGTCAAGACTCATAAATAGCATGGCGCTTCCACATATATGGCTGGCCCAAAAGAATATCACAGACATCCAGCGGGGCAACATCACATAATACCTCATCCTTGAACTATTGTATGTCGTATGAAAATCATCTCTACTGGATGACATGGAGATATCGTCCCTGGTGAAGCCACCCAATGTTGTATGGATGTGAGTGTGGTGTTGTTGACAATCCCAATTGTTTGACGACCCCTGCTGAGATGAGGTTCTTATGGCTTCCGCTATCAACAATGAAATGCAACGAGGTCCCCTTCACCCACATCTGTGAATGGAAGAGGTGCTCCCCATATTCAGGATTTGTTGGTTCTTCTGGTTGAATTGTTTTGGTCGTGATAGTAACAATGGTTTATGCATCGATGATCTACCTTCTCCCATTATTTTCTGAATCGAGGTTCATCTCCTTTTCGTTGATCTCGTCCACTCATGATTTATTTGAGCGAAATTCATCAATGTTGTGCCAGGGGATTTTGTGGAAATAACACCACTTTCCAGTGTCCTTCGTCTTCCCATGACCCTTATTATAACACCCCCGACCACCCATGTCAAGCCATGCTACTCCAGAAAACACTTTTATTCTCTGCTCAACATACTGTAACATACCCAACATCCAACTGAGCTATGCCACATACATTTTTTGAACTGCATGCAATTAAAACATATACACACATAACTCTTGCAGAACTTTATATATAAAATGTAAATAGAAAAATACATTCTGTAAATACACAGATTCATACTGAAATAACAGTAAACATATATATGCAACATATACAGAAAATACCCATAAATATAAAGACAGTTATAACCACACATAGGATAAACCCATAAAAATAAACACGTAAATAATAATGCAACATGTATATTTATCACACAATTAACACTTATCTTGTTAATAATATCACCAACTATGTGCAGGATTTCCATGAACCCACTCTCAGCAGTGGGTCACCCCCGAGCTGTAACTAAACTCCACTCGAGTAAAGGGATTCCTAACCAGGGTGACAATCTCAAACAACAGGAAAGACTTCGTCACAGGTGCCAACTCAAACTAACAAGCTACTATCTCTCATTCCCCACATGTCTGTCCCACCCCAGGAAGTGTGCCCCTTCTCTTCTCAACAGTACTTCGGCTACCCCACTTCCTTTCCAGGCTTCAACAACAAGCTGGACATGAAGTCTCAGAGCCTTGTAGCTGTAATTTAACACCTTCAGGAAATCAATTCCCAACAATTCTCTAACGTTGAGAGATTTATCACGGGCCTGACAACCCATCTCTTCAATATCCTACGGGCATGGCAACCCGCTTCTTCAGTCCATCTCACAAGCTAACCAGGTACACAAACAAGTATGAGTATGGATACATGTTCAAGTATAGTGATAGGAAGGTACAGAGGACAACTTCCTGAGTGAGTGAATGATCCTGAAATGATTCCTGGATGACTGAATGATGGAAGGAAAAAAATGGGAAATGAACTATGTCCAAACTATATGTATGCATGTCCCCAACTTGACACTTGTCATGTTGGGAGCTACTTTGGCCCACTTGTCCCCATATTTAGAACTTAGAATAAAATAATTATACATACTTTATACTTTAAGAAATATTAATATAATATTACTTTTTGGATTAAGCTCCCTAGATTAGCCCCTTTTCTTAACTTTTAGACCCCCCCTTTCCCTAACTAGTGGAGTTTAGTCCCCCATACTTTTTTATCATGGTCGGTCTGTGCGCAACGATGTATTTTATATTAATGATGAGACATATACAAAAATAGGCGCACCAACCTTTAGCATCTAGGCTCTCTAGCCTAATACAAACATAAGCCTCCTAGCTTATAATAACTAGCTCACCAGCCTATAAAACACAACATATACACAAAGTCTCCCTGGACTTAAAAATCACGCGCACTTAAGTTGTCGCGCGCAATATCCTGGAATGTGCACACTTCAACATTTTACTGCACAGTACAAGCACACACTATGCCATGAAAGGTGCATACAGAAATGATATCAAACAACTCACCAACTTAAGTACGTTTGCATTTACATTTACATTTGGGTTAGGCTTAGGGATATTACACGCATTTTTTTGTGGCTTGGACTGGTTTTTAGAAGGATATTTGTTAGGGTCATCTTTATCATACTTTGATTGTTGCGGATTTGCAGACCCAAAATCTCATTTGTTCTAGTGCCTACATTTTTGTTCAATTTTGAAAACATATTGATAGGAAACTCCCAGTGATGAGATGTCCATGAAATCCATTTCAGTTTGGATGTACCTATGTAGAGCCCCGCGGTATTTCAGAACAAAATTTCGCTCGGAGTCTTTGATACCTATATTGGTGTGCAAGGTATGGAAATTATTTGTGAACTCTGACACTGTTTGGCCCCTCTCTTGTCACAGTGTGGTCCATCTCATGTACTGGTTGTCGTAGTTACCAAAATGGTAATATTGTTCCTTGACATCATCCACAAAAAAATCTCAAGTGGGCTCGACCCCTTATATTCCAGAATCCTCTATGAAACTTTTCTCCCAGTAATTTTCCCACCAATTTTTGATATGGGAGAGACCCTTAAGGAGTGTGAAGGTGATATTTTCCCTGTTGGAAAAATTGTGAACAAAGAAATAACCTTCTAGCAGATTTAACCATTTTCTAGAGCATCCACATCTATCTAACCTTCAAATACGAGAATATAAAAATTGAATTTTACCTTGAAAGGAGAGGTGCTTCCAAAGTGGTTGCTTGATGAAGACATTCCTTATTTTATCGGCAAGCATTGAAAGAAGTGGGAAAAATTCTCCATCATTTCGTCCCTCTGCCACATGAGAGCTTGCTCAAGCAACAGATTGATCGGATCTGTTGCTCCTTATTTTTTCTTTTCTTACACCATGGATGGTTTCTTGGACGTGCGAGCACGATTGTCCTCAAGAGAGACAAGCTTGAGACACAACTTGCTATACTTGGAACTCGTCGGGGACATGCATTGAAAAACGATCACGAGTAGTTTTCTCTGATACCACTGATCCAGATTATTTTCGGCACGAAATGAGAGCGAAGAAATAATAAATAATGTACAAATATATATCATATATCCAATAATATACCATAGATTTATCATAGATATAACCATAAACATAGAGATACAGTAACACAAAATTTCTGATAATGAGTGAAATGTACAAAACTCTAGAAATACAGAGTGAAAGACTCGCTAGAATGGTGGAAGCTTAGCTCTTAGAAGAGCTGTGATGACTATGCTCATTCACAAGAATATGATTGTTACAATGAGGCTCCAAAGGCCTTTTTTAACATAAATAAAATCCAAAACCCTAACCCCGAAAGATGAAAAGCCAACAATTTTTTGGACCCTGTTTTGGGTAGTTTGGTGTATCAAATTCCCCGGGGTGTAACTTTGGCATACGATCTCTGTTTGGGGTGCACGATAGCTTGTTGGAAAGGTATCGATTAGGAGATTCATTTTGGGGGCTCATTAAAATCCTTTGGCTATTACTGATGTGTATGATCACGAAAAATCTTTGTTTAGGCCCTCAAAATGGCCCCAGAAGTTTAGGACCCAAAAAACTGCTAAAAATAGTAAGTTGCCAATAATTTTTTTTGAACCAGTTGGAATAGGTGGGTGGCCACCAATGTCCACCTAGATCAATCCTCCCTCCTTAGGAAGAAATTTTATACATTTTTTTGAGTTACCAGGGGAGAGGCGAAAACATTTGCTGAATCTAAATCTTAGTGAGCTGCTTGCCTTGCTGGAGAAGTTGTGTTACTTAGCTTGTTGAATGTTGTCACACACTTGTTGTTGGTGGGGTTGAATTTGTTCAACCAACTTTTTGTATCTTGTATTGATTGGTTATTGTGTATGTACTATTGTAGGTGAAGACACAATATTTTATGTTTCATCTACAACCTGCTTCTGTTGGAAAGAAAGGTCTTGGGACAAGGCTACATTGGTTGCAGTGTCATTCTATTCACCTTTTGAATAGATTGTGAAGAGGCTGAATTTTGCAGTATGAGAGATTACCTTGTGACACTGTTTTTGTGGGAAAATAGCCGTAACTACCTCTAGTATCCTATAGAGATGACCCCCCAGAGTAAAAATGACATTACAGGGTTGAGACTCATAAATAGCATGGCGCTTCCACATATATGGCTAGCCCAAAAGAACATCACAGAAATATAGCGAGGCAACATCACATAATACCTCATCCTTGAAGGGTTGGATGCCGTATGAAAATAGACACTATTGGCTGACACATAGATCTCGTCCCTGGTGAAGCCACCCAATGTTGTATGGATGTGGGTGTAGTGTTGTCAACAATCCTAATTGTTTGACAATCTCTGTTGAGATAAGGTTCTTCTGGCTTCCACTATCAATAATGAAATGCAATGGTGTCCCCTTCACCCACATATATGAATGGAAGAGGTTCTCCCCCTCTTCAGGATATGTTGGTTATTCTGGTTGAATTTTTTTGGTCACGATACTAGCAGTGGGTTCTGCATCGATGATATTTCTTCTCCCATTATTTTCTGAATCAGATTATGAATCAGGGTTCGACTCCTTTTGTTTAATATTGGCCACCAATTATTTTTTTGAGATACATTCATCGGTGTTGTGCCAAGGGATTTTGTGGAAATATAGTTCCTTGAATGCATCCACAAAAAAATCCCAAGTGGGCTCAACCCCATATATTCCAGACTCCTCTGTGGAACTTTTATCCCAGTAAGTTTCCCACTAATGTTTGACGTGGGGGAGAGCCTTAAGTAGTGAAAAAATGATCTTTTCCCTGTCGAAAAAATTGTGAACAGAGAAATAACATTCTAGTAGATTTAACAATTTTTCTAGGGCATCCACATCTATTTGAACTTCAAATACGAGAATATCAAAATTGACGTGTAACTTGAAAAGAGATATGCTTCCAAAGTGGCTTCTTGATGAAGACATTCCTTCCGTTATCGACAGGCATTGAAGGATGTGGAAAAAATTCTCCATCATTTCATCCCTCTGTCGTGTGAGAGCTTGCTCAAGAAACATATTGATAGAATCTATTGCTCCATCATTTTTATTTTCTTCCACCATGGAGGGTTTCTTGGACGTGTGAGATCGATTGTTCTCAAGAGATACAAGCTTGAAACCCAACTTTCTATACTCAGAACTTGTCGGGGACATGCACTGAAAAACGATCAAGAGCAATATGCTTTGATACCACTGATTCATATGATTTTCGGCATGAAATGAGAGTGGAGATATAATAAAGAAATGTACATAGATATATCAGATATCCAATAATATAACATATATTTATCATATATATAACCATAAACACAGAGATACAATAATACACAATTTCTATTAATGAGTGAAATGTACAAAACTGTAGAAATACAGAGTGAAAGACTCGCTAGGAAGGTGGCAACTTAGCTCTAAGAAGAGATGTGATGGCTACTCTCATTCACAAGAAGATGATTGTTATAATGAGGCTCCAAAGGCCTTTTTTTATCATAAATAAAATCCAAAACCCTAACCTCGGAAGATGAAAATCCAACAATTTTGTGGACCCTGTTTTGGGTATTTTGGTGTATCAACTTCCCGGGGGCGTAACTTTGGCATACGATCTCCATTTGAGGAGAAATATAGCTCGTTAGAAAGGTATAGATGAGGAGATTCATTTTGAGGGATCAATGAGAGATTTTAGCCATCATTGAGGTATCCGATCATGAAAAATATTCATTTAGGCCCTCAAAATTGCCCCGGAAGTTCAGGACCCAAAAAACCGCTAAAAATAGTAAATTGCCAACAAATTGTTTTGAGACAGTTGGAATAGGTGGGTGACCACCGATATCCACCTGTATCAACAATACTTGGGAACAAGAATGTTGAATCCTTTACCCATAGGAGGACCATGGTGTGAGATATGTATAACACATGGACATGATCCTTATTATTGTCCCATGATGCAAAAGTATCAAACAATACCCAATAGTACATTCTGCAACTTCTGTAAGTTTGTAGGACATGAATATGAGGATTTTAGAACCTTGGAAATAATGAAGGAGAGGAACTCAGATACTTATAGGGTGTAGGCTGAATTAATGAAAGGACAACCTGCATAGCAGTTTACAGCGCATCTGTAGTATAATAACGCGCAATATTTTGCAATGCCACCACAGTATAATAATGTGCATCTGAAATACAATGAGGTACCATAGTATAATACACCACACATAGACAATAAATGTATCAAAGGAGGATTTAGAGGAGGAGGTCGTGGAGAAAGAGGATTTGGACGAGTTAGAGGACTAGTAACATGTCATAATTGTCAGAAACCTGGACATTATGCAAGGGATTGCCCACAACCACCAACGACATGAATGTATTGTCACGTAGTAGATCATAATACATAAGAATGTCCGACACTGTTGACAAATATAGAGGAAAAGATGAATTAGAACAATCAAAATGTTCAATGGATTGTTGTGGAAGCCAAATAAGAGGATGAGAAGAAGATCAATATAGTTACTAGATGTGGAGCCAAGATAGAAGCAGATGCAACAAAGAAGAATCTAGACCAGCACCAATGGGTCAGAAAGAATACAACACCTCAATAGAAGTTTGATGCGTGGAAAGAAAATGATACATTCAAGGAGGCCAAACAAGAGATTTTGAAGCAAAATATTGTGTCTACTTTAGGTACAAATCCAGGAGATGATGTACTAGTATATGACATGCCTCATCTATTTGATTAGACCAATAGAGATAATCCTTTAGAAAAAGTAAGTAATATGAGAATGTTTTGGGGTCTTGTGTGAAGTTGTTGAATGATAAAACATATTTACAAGTATTAAAAAGTTTATTAGAGAAGTGAAATTATGGAGAAGAGATGAAATTAGAACATAATACAATTAATCAGGTTCGTAAGAAGAGAATAATAGGTAGGGAGTTCAGGTTGAATGAAAACATAGGATATTTTAACACAGGTGATATAATATTAGACTTGGGGTCTAAAGTAAATGTTCTTCCTAAGAAAACATAGGAATCCATGGGGGAACCTACATTGGGATATTCACCTATCCAGTTGAAGTTAGAAAACCAGCACGGAGTGATACCAATTGGTAGATTGAAAGGAATACTACTGGATTTATATGGTGTATGCACTATGGAAGACTTTGAAGTGATTGAAATAGTGGATAACACTACACGCTATCCAACATTGTTGGGACTGAATTGGTCATTTGATAATAATACTATCATCAACTTGAAGACCAAGAAAGTGATCTTTGAATTAGGAGAATACATATTCATTGCACCATTGGATCCTTTAGAAGGAGGAATATATGTTGAACCTACGATATATAATTTTATTATAGAAGACATAAACCAGTTGTAGATAACTACCGTGTGAGAAGAAGATTACATCAACCCAACATCAGATGGAATGCTCAGCTAGAGAAGCATTAGTTCTTGTGATTCATATTCAGAGACAGGTCTAAATAATTGGAAGTAATGCTTACATGAGCTATCTACCAAAATATGTGCAAGGATGACACATGCACTAAGATGGGTTGGCACAGAGGTAAGAGAACCTCCAACGTTTTATGGTTAGAATGATCTAGAAGTTTTTTTAACAAAATTCAAGTTAGAATTACTGGAAAATCAAAGGTTACCATTATTAGATATGACCTTGAAAGAAACACCTGCATGATGGTGGGGAAATCATAAAGAGAATATCAATAACGGGTATCAATGCAAAAGATTACTATGCATAAGATTTGGCGCATAACATGATAATTGATACGTGGATAAGTATGATGGAATTGGACAACCTAGAACATATAGACATGTGTATAATTCAATGGATATTGGTACCACTAGAGGAATGGACACATCAATTTATTCATACATTAGAAGGCATTCCAAGGAATTGGTACAAAGAATTGGAACTGCGCAAAGAAACTGCAAACTGGGAATAATTGCTGTAGAATTTTGTGATCAGTTTTGAATTTGAACATGAGAGTCCAGAGATAGATACAACATTGAAGTTGGTAAGAGATATGATATTTGAAGAACCTAAAGTGGAAATAGTGATATATTATCATAACCAGAAGCGACAGACAATCATATAGTTGTGACATTACTATCATGTCGCAGAAGATGACCCAGAGGAAGAAAACATGCACGATATTCAGATTACAAAAGTTGAAGGGGAAAGAGAAGTAGAAGGTCCACAGTTATAGTTAGAATATTTTGCTTCACCATTGAAGATAAAGAAGTTCAATATTGGAATAACAGAGAATCCAAATATTGCAAGTATTGGGGACTATTGGGACAACGAAACAGTAGAAATAATAACAGAGTTATTGCACGAGTATACTAGTGATTTGTTTTTGGTGATGTTTTTTGCAACCATTACAAACATGACAAAAAGAGGCACATCTCAAGAAATATTAGCTCAACTCATGGAATTAGAAGAATATGGGATTATAGCTGATTTCCATCAGGAAGTATAGAAAGTAAAGTACTTGGACATATAGGCACATTAAGAAGAAGAACTTTAAGGAAGGATATTTGGTTCTCCTCCATGACAACAAATACTTACAACACCTAGGAAAATTCAGGATGCATTGGCTAGGACCATATGAGATAAAGTCTATCACAGTTGGAGGTGTTGTGCAACTGCAAGACTTGAAAGGGAAGGAGATTCAAGGATTGGTGAATAATAATCGACTGAAACTGTATAGGGACAGTCGATCTACTAACCCTTAGTAGATGTCGCACATAGAATTAGAGTTGTACATAGTATATATAGTAGGATTTAAAAGAAGAAAAAGGAAAGAAAAATGAAGAAAACATTGGAAAAAGAAGAAAAAGACAAAAAATATGTAGTAGATGGATAAGTGGTAGAGAGACAATTGGAGGATACACCGCGCAGTAGAATCTAGTAAGTGGTATTTTTATCACTGAAATATCGTCCGCAACATTGCACACAAATGGTTACAGAAATACAACAATGCCAACAACAATTAGTTCACGTGCAACACCAAAATGAATTTCAAAAGGCAAAAACTATACAATTGGGAAAAAATTGACATGCACAAACTCACTAAAGGAAGCATGTGCACAGTGCGTGGGCCAACAAATCCCCTAGAGTTCACAATGTGCCAAATGCATGACCGTGTATGAGAAAAGTTGCACACTCCTATGAAAAATGCATTTATGGTTCTTGTCGCCCCCCCAAACACTTATGGACCAACTCCCAACTTGATTTGACCTCCAGATCTGAGCGAAATCCAAATGGGGGGCTGGTCAAAGACCAAAGGACCCCTTGTTCACATTAAGAACCAATTGAATTTTTCCTTAAATAAATGCTATAAATGGAGGTCATGGGTGCACTAAGAAACCAATATCTTCATAGTATTGTTATGTTGCCTCAATTATCCCTTGAAAATCCTCTTTTCTCCTTGGAGTATTCAAGCATCATTGCAATAGGCCATTCAACTCACCTCTTGAGGGAATAGGCATTAATTTTCTTCATCATTTTCCATTTTTATTCTATTATAAGAAGAGCTCTCCATTAGGGAATTCAAGATCCCTCCCAAGGAGGAAGAGGGGACCCATAAGTCCTCATTTTACTCTATGGTGTTTTTCCAACTAATATAGTTATCCATTGGTGGCATAATCTTGGTCATTGGTTGATTGTTTATGGTTCTAAGTTTCTTATGCATTCTAGTTTTTATTTCTTTAGTTGTTTTAGTTTGTTTATTTGTTTATTACATGTGTTTGTCTTGTTTAACCTAGTCACGAACTTCCGTCTTGTCTAGCAGGCCCAACTAGGAATGCAAGTGCCATTGTTTTGCTCACCCAAGTGACGAAACAAGCACAACAGATTGACGATCATACTAGGGAAAGATATCAAATTCCGCCCTATTTGGGATTAGAGATCACTTCTTTTTAATCAATTTGTCTTGCAGGTGATAAAACCAACCCAACCTTACCCGCCAAAAGAAAAATTCTAAGTTGGAGGAGGAGAATTTCACTCAAAAAATTTCCCCCGACGTGTATTAGAAAGTGCGCGGGTATTCCAACCCACAGACGCGCACTATGCACGTTGTGCACCTAAAAGGCTTATTTTCTCTGTGCATTGTGTGCCCACTGTGCCTCTGTCAGAATTGTAACCTGCACACATTTCCGGATTTTCAAAATTATAAGGGTTTTTGTGATGATTTGAGGGCCCCTAGCCTTCAAATTCTTTCTTTCATGCAATTTGTAATTCCCATGCACTCCACTTAGAATCGTTTCCCATATGAAAGGTTAGCTAAACATAGGCACTTAGGGGGTAAAAAGAACCAATTATTCTCCTCTTTTGCTTTGGTTTCCATATGGATGGCTTGCTTGGTTTGTAAAATTTAAGTTGAGATTATTGCTATCACATATAAAAACACTTACATTGGGACCAGAAATTAACTTTGATCATTGAGTGTGCTCTTCTCTCACACCATAGAGTGATCTTGAGAATCATAAAGGTGGTTAAAGGGACATTTCATATCCCTTAAAAAAAATCTTTAGGAGAGGACAAATCCCCCCTAGGGATCCTCTTAGTTTCTTTTTGAAATCATCTTAAAGTTGTAAGGACCCATAAATGCCCACATGTTTCAAACTTAGGATAGTTTCTTGAAATTGATTTCTTAGTTTACATCACTTGGGAAGTTTAAAGATCAAAGTAACAGGCCCATACATGCCCACATGCTTGCAATCTAGGATAGTTTTTTAATCTTTCTTAAGGTAAACAACATTTAGGGAGTTTAAAGGATTGGTAAGGACCCATATGTCCACATGCTAGTTCTTTATGGATTTTAAAATTCTGCAAGGTTGTACCAATGACACTTAGTAAGATAGGTAACAGATATTTGTAAGGACCACAGGAAGTCCACATGTTGAAAATTCACACCTAACTTATTAAAATTTGGCACACTCTTTCACTTTCTCACACGCAAAGTCACTCCTCACTCACATAATTTCCATATTGAATTGTGGAGGTTGAAGTAGGTTTTCTCCAAAGGAATTCTAAAATGTCCCACTATTTCTTGAAGAAATTATCCACACCCACTTAATTCAAATGAGATTGGTTCACACCCCCAATCTCTCAACCCACCACACCTAAATTGTTTCTAAAAAGTCACTAAGTTTTCCTCCACAGGAAGTGCCAAAAGAATTTTTTTAGACTAGGTAGGATCTTGTGGGTAGGCATCCAAATAACCCCCCGTTATCTGGTTCTCACATTTTCAAACATTAGAAGTTGAAAAATAGGGAACTTTCAAATCCTCCAAGTAAAGTGTTCCTACACCATAAGGTAGGGAGATACTAATGAAGGGTTAAAGGCCGAGGTTCAGTTGTTCTGTGCGTCCGCCCTTGAGTCACCCAACTCTTGGAAGGGATCCATCCTGTGACCCATTTATGAGGCCAAAAATCTAAATGATGTACTTTGACCGAGGTAGCTAGTGACCAAATTTAAGACATCTACCCAGGTGGGAATTGTGCGCTGCAATTGCACCTTGATCAAATTTTGTGTGGATATTGGGAAATATCGCCAGCTCTTTCGGGATATGCACCCTCTACCCCTCATTATAACTTATTATTTCATTCTTCACTAGTTCCTCTTCCAGTGGTTTCAGACCCCACTGTTGAGTGCTCTTGGAAGGTCCAATGCTATTTTGAGAGGAAGGATGATATGTCTGTTAGGACACGAGCATTTGTTTTATTTGTTCCCCCACACAGAAAAAACCCACCTACCCACATATATGCTTATTTACTATTGATTTATGTATAATGCTCATTTGATTACATGCAATTGTGAATTATATTATCTTGTGAAGGTCTAGATTATACAAGTCTCTTGTTCATTTATTTCTCTCATCACCATTTTCACACATCCACTTTTCTAGTCGAACATCATAGGGGACCCACATAACCCTCGTCATTCTAGAATCTTGTAGAATCTCCCTCCTATTCTAGGAGGAGTTCCTAGTCTTGCCGACTCACCGGCTCAACCATCTCATGCCCACATGAGTGCCACTATTTTGGGATCAACCTTACTTGGTTCCACTTTGATTGGGTCCAATTCCCAAGGACATCCATCCACTATATCTCCTTCAAAAGGAGGCAGGGGGGAAACTTCTTCTTAGGGGAGAAGTACAACCCCACCAAATCCCTCTCAAGGGTTAGGTCCACTACCTTCTCACACCATGGCTCGAACTAATCCTCTACCAAATCCCCCTATTCCATACTTGGCATCTCTCAACATTCCTTATTTGACTAAACTCACGAATGATCCCATTTTACATAACCCCACATGGCCCAATATGCCTACCAAACTACCTTCAAATATTCCAAAATTTGAAGGAAAACCAGGGGAAGATCCCGCCAACCATGTTATGACCTTCCACTTATGGTGCTCTTCAAACAACACGATGGATTATTTCATCCTCTTAAGGTTATTTCAAATAACATTCACTGGTCCATCAACCAGATGGTATGTGGACGAAAAATCAGGGTCCCATGTGACTTTTGAATCCTTGGCCAAAGCCTTTTTGGCCTTTTTTCAACTACCGGCTCGTCATGACACTGGTTTAGAACTAATATCCGAGTGAAAACAAACCTCAAATATGCATATTTCTGACCACATCCACGAATGGTGTCGACGACGTAGTTTATGTAAAGCAGAAACCACCAAAGAACAACGTCTCGATTGGTTTCTAAAATCACTTGTCTCTATACTTGCCAAAGATGTAGCATCCACCTTACCCTAATCCGAAGAAGAAGCCATCAACAAATCCCAAAAGTTTGACCTCATTTATGCTATGTCAGGTTACTTATACACAGTATTACCTGAGGCATCCAGACCCGTACCATTTCTCCAGGACAAACTTGGAATGTCTCACACTGCGGATGGGTTGATAGGTACCATGACACACCACTACCCGTACATCCAACCGCCACCTATGTATGGCGCACCTCAAAATACACAACCATATGGAGGGACATCTTATTACCCTCCTCCCCCTTACCAACATCCATATCCTATTTCTCCCCCCCACCCATGAGTCGAACCTCTCTGACACCCATGATGTGTCTGACCTCTCAACCAAGTTCTGGTTCCCCTTCTACCTCAGCATATAACCTAGGCACTAGGGAAAGCACTTCACCTTCCTATGCGCCCTACAGATCGTTGCCACAAAACAATCTGTATTTTCTGTTTCCTAGCCCTCCACAACCAGTTGCTCCTCCACATGGAAAACCACATGTCAGCATTAACTTTGTTCATCCCTCTCCCATTCGACAACTTCATACTTTTGAGCAGTTGAATACAGAAAATCCGACCCATCATTCGAATAATGCCAATAAGAAAGGAAAAAACCGAAACAATAATAACCCATAACCAAGTGGAAATAACCCCCAACAAAAGAAACCTACTGGGGGTAACCAAAATCAAGGTAACCAGAACCCCTAAGGGGACAGTAACAAAAAATGCCAAGGGAAGAACAACAACAACGACCTCTGGAAAAACTTCCCTTGTGATATTTGTTGTGAATATGGAAATTATACTCACTATTGCCCCCAAATTTTTGACTTCAAACAGATGAAAGAATCCATGAACGTGCCATGTCCTCCAGTGCCGCCTACCCCTCAGCAGGCCCCACAAAAATACTTGCAACAACCACCCCCGACCGTGCTGCAAAAACCTATTCCACACCAAGGTGTGATGAATACCCAACATGAGGTACATCCTACCCGACCACAAATCGGGCAGTATCAAAACCCAGGGCCCATCCACCCTGAAAACCCGACGGATCATAATATCTTCCTCACTAGTGAAGAAAACATTCTTCTGCAAACGCGCGATTGTCAATACAGTGTTCCCCCTGAAGCTACTCCAACCACTACGGAAGTGGCTCCAATTACAACTAGACAACCCTTGATGATTCCATTTCCTAACACTAAAAATACCATTCGTATCCCTCGCATTCCATTACGATGGAATGTCAATAAACCTCAATCTAGGGCATTACATAATTACAGTTTGGTCGATGACTTGGCATAGTCTCCTGCAACCATGTTTGTATTGGAGGTCCTCAAAACTTGTCCAAATTAGTGGAAATCATTACTCTTTGCCTTGGGGGAAGTCGACCCAGCTGATACTAGACTCATCACATTTGATCTAGATAGCGGAGAACCATGTCTCCCCGCTCTGGTAGCTTTCCAGATACCAATCAAGATTCAGAACATAACGGTTCATCGATGTATCATCGATGAAGGTGCATCCACATGCATCATGTCCAAAACTGTATGGAAGAAACTTGGCTCCCCTAATCTAGTACCATCTGCCATCACCTTGAGAGCCTATGATGGTCGACCATCCTCCCCTGAAGGGATCTTCCAAAATGTCCTCGTCGAACTCGGGGGAAAATCCATCCTCATCGACATCAAAGTTATCGACGCCCCGCTCGATTACAATATATTGTTTGGACGTAGCTACATGTACGTTATGAAGGATGTATCCTCTTCTGTGTTTTGAATGATGATGTTACCCCATAACATGAAAATCATCACCATCGACCAAATTACACATTATGAGCCTAACCATTCCACCAACATTGATAACATCCTTCCCCTGGTTTTCTCTAGCTCAGATTCTTGGTAGGGGCATACCATGGAGCACCACCTCTCATACACCCTTCAAAACAAGTGTGTGTCATATCTTCTAATGGAACCAACACTAGAGACACCATTCCTCCCACTGAGGCCTCTCCACACATCGATGTTCCACCAGTTGAAGAAATGTTGCCTCAGGAATTCCTTGAGAACCCTACTACACCACTTATCCCTGATTTCCCCCCTCCCCCAAGGGAAAATCCCGGTTTGGGAGACAATCCCTCAATCCATCACTCAAATTCCCTTCTTCTACCCCCCACCCGGAGTTCAATCATTTCAGGTAATCGCTACAATTACCCTTCCTAACATGGTGCTTTCCATCCCTGTATGGTATCTTCACCCACCCGCAATGGTTCCTGAACCATCTCTCCCTCTTCAGTCAGAGGGAATTTGATGCATATTCCAGTACAGGTTCCATCCGCACCACCCTCACCCCCCACTGCCAACACCACTGCCATTGTTGGGGGCATATGGAAGAAGAAAGAGCCCATGGATCCACTTCCTCCCTGAGTTCAACCTCCTTGTGCACCATGCGAAAGAGAGGAACACCCCACCAATAGATGTCCTTCTCTTCCTGACTTACGCAATCTGATCCAACTCCCTCGAGCAATCACATCGCTCGCTGCTTCACCAAGCACATCTAGTACTACTACAACATCCTCCACTACAGGAAGTAAAGGGCTATGAACCAAATTCGTTTGTTGCATCTATTCAAAATATGGCCACTACACTCATCATTGCCCAACTCTACCTCAGTTTCGCTAGACGCTAACGACAATATGCCAAACCTTTCAGCAAGAGCCCTCTCCACCACCAATTTATGGTACTCATATCACTGACATTCGTTATGTCGCTTCCTTAGTCCATGAATGGATGAGATTCCCTTGCGCTCTCTGTGAATCCCTTTCTCACTTCACATACCAGTGTCCTTTGATTGTGGCATATCGCGGTCGTCGTTCAACCCCTATTCAACCACGTTTGACCACCTCACCACTGGTCCTGCCCTCTCTAGATACTGTCAACATCACCTCCACTGAACCTGAGTCACTTCCCACCCCTCCATGGTTCATAGATAGATTGTCTAAGGATATTCCTTGAAACCCTCCCAATTCTCTGGTTCATTTCCCACAAGAAATCTTCTCCCCTACCACAATTTATCACCCACAGTGTCTGAAAATTTGGTTTATGACAAGCGAGCCATTGCGCCCTGTATGCCATATCTCCTCTACATCTTCACCACTTGAGGAAAATCACACTTTGTAGTTGCCCATGTCACATCCCAGATCCCCTATATTCTCACATTTTCCACTGCGATGAAGATATCTTAGAGGAAATCACTACCCCCAATTTCCCATGGAATGTGCTCCATCATCGAGCACTTTTTGTCTCACATGAATCATTTAACCCTCCTTCAGAGAATATAGACTGGTTCAACAACCCTGTCCTTGCCCCAAATGATTTTGAAGAAGGAAACATGGCCAATATCTCCCCCACCGTCAAAATCGACATTTCCATCAAACCGGGAAACATAGAAGAAATCACCATTGGCGCTGCATGCTCCCCTGAGGAAATCACAGCTTACAAAGATCTCTTTTAGGAATACCATGATATTTTTTCCTGGTCATATACGGAGATGCCCGAAATTGATCCTTCTATAGTCGAATATCGCATTGACACTTGGACAGATGTCGCCTGAGTTCGTCAAAAGAAACACCCACTTCACCCATCCAAAGCTACGGCTATCAAAGATGAAATTGACAAGTCATGCGTCGCTGGGTTCATTTACTTGATTGCGTATACCTCATGGGTTTCCAACCCCATCCCCATTAACAAAAAATAGGGCACTATTCACGTCTGCACCGACTTTCACGATCTCAACCATGCTTGTCCCAAAGACAAATTTCCAACCCCTTTCATTGACCAAATTATTGATGACTGCATCGGCCACAAGGCATTTTCCTTCATGGATGGGTTCTCCGACTACAATCAAATCCAAATCCATCCTGCAGATCAGTATAAAACCATTTTTACTACCCCATGGGGTACTTTTCCTTATCGTGTCAGGCCTTTTGGACTAAAAAATGTAGGTGCTACGTTTCAATGGGCCATGACTTATGTTTTCCATGATCTATTTTGCATCATCCTCACTTATTTGGATGACCTCACTGCTCGATCCAAGAAACAAACTCAACATTTAGATGATTTACGCATAATTTTTCAACGATGTCTCCAGTACAATATCTGCTTGAACCCCCTCAAGTGTGTATTTAACGTCACTGCTAGACGCCTTCTTGGGTTCATTGTCTCCCAACACAACATCACGGTGGACCCCCTCAAGGTCCAAGCTATCACAAAAATTCCACCACCTAGGAATTTACACCAATTGTAGATCCTACAAGGAAAAGTTGACTTTTTACGTCACTTTGTCTAGACTATGCTACTCGTGCACACAGTTTCCTCCGCTTACTGCATCATGATATCCCATTTCAATGGGATGAACATGCTCAAACCACTTTTGATGCTTTAAAATAAGCCCTATCCAATTCCCCTTTGATTATTCCTTTAGACTATGATCGTGACTACGTCCTCTACTTGTCAACCTCAGCCGTCTCAGTAGTAGGAGTCCTCATCCAACTAGGGGATGATGGGCAGGAACATGTCATTTACTACATCAATAAAATTATCAGGACCACTCCTGAAATACAATCATGATGAGAAACTAGTCCTCGCAGTTCATAAACTGTGTCACTATATCCTGCTTCACACTACCAAAGTCATAGCAGATTCTAACCCCATGCAATACTTGCTTAGTCAACGACAGATTAAAGGCAAATTTTCCTAATGGATCGTCATCCTTCAAGAATATGACCTAGAGTTCTCAACTCCCAAAATCAAGAAAGCACTCGTTCTCGCCGAACTCATTACGACATTTCCCTCAGATGATAAATCTTCACCTGTCAATACGGATTTTCCCGATGAATACCTCTTCTTCATCCCCTCTAATGACCCCTGGTATGGCGACCTTCTCGTCTACCTTCAGACATAGAAGTTTGGGTATCATCTCTCTTGAGACAATCGTCGATGCATTCTCCATCAGGCCCCTCGCTACCTCCTTATCAATGATGTCCTGTACTGACGTGGGGTTGACACCATCCTCCGCTGATGTCTGACCATCGACAAAGATGATAGAGTCTTGAATGATTTCCATAGCGGCGCTTGCGGTGGCCACCTCTTAGATATGTCCACCACCCAAAAAATAATTTGAGTAGGATACTTCTTCCCCATGCTATTTCATGACTCCATCCACGTTGTTAAGCGATGCGACAAATTCCATCTATATGCAAACAAATCAAAAGCACCACCCGCTCTTCTACATCTAGTCATCACCTCCGACCCCTTTTGCAAATGGGGCATAGACTTCATGACTTTCCATCCTCCATCTAGTAATGGACACAAGTACATCATCATGGAAGTAGATTACTTTACCAAATGGGTTGAAGCCATGCCTACCTTCAACAATACTGCTGACACAACAACATGTTTTTTCTTCAACCACGTCATTACCTGTTTTGGAATCCCACTACAATTAGTATCTGATCATAGTAAACACTTTGAGAACAATATATTCACTGAAATCTCCTTAAAGCTAGGATTCTCCCATGAGTTTTCCTCCCCTTACTACCCTCAGTCCAACGGATAGGTTGAGGCTGTCAACAAAGTCCTCAAAACCATGCTACAACGTAATGTCAACAAACATGAGACCAATTGACATCATATGTTGTTTTCAACATTATGGGATTATCACACGACAATCAAAACTGCCATCGATTTTACACCGTTCCACCTAGTCGATGGGATCGAAGCCACCCTCCCCATCAAGTGATAAATTCCCACATTACGCACTGCCATCGAGCTATTACCTGACACTGCTACAATGGAGTGGTGCTTGCTGACCTTAGAGTCAGTGGATGAAGATCGTCGATATTCATTACAGAACAACGAGGCAGCTAAAAAATGTTCCAAAGCCACCTTTTACCACCATGTCAACCTTTGTTCATTTAATGAAGAAGATCTCATCCTAGCCTACGATATCGCCCACGATACTCTCGATCATGGGAATTTTGAATCAGTATGGCATGGACACTACATTGTCTAGCACTGCCTCACTAAAGGCGCATACATATTGGCCTCTCCAGAAGGCTATCCTCTCAAAGAACCCATCAACAGGTTGTATTTAAAGAAGTATTACACCTGAGCATAGCCATTTTACCTTAGGCTTTTTCTTTGTACACATATGTAGAGTTTTTAGTATTCGTTTTCACCTCCACTCCTCATGTCTGATCTACCAGATGTGTTATTGACACATGCATCCTCCATCGACCTACCACATCGGTTATGCTAACAGTTCTAGCCGCTAGACACAGAATCTCGCTTCGACTGCTTGGGCCTTCTATATCCTCTCACATGAACTTCTCCACTCCAATGACATATGTTTGGGCTCAACCACCAACAACCAAGCAGAATACGCCATCGTCATTGGTCTCCTTGTCGAGGCCAGTCACCGCCACATTTGTCACCTTAGCATTTTATTAGATTCCCAACTTGTTGTCCTGTAGCCCAACAATGTATATCGTGTCTACGATCCTTGCCTCTTATGCAAATACCTGCAAGTTAGACTCTTATCTCGAAACTTTGATTCAATTACATTTATACATATTCCATGACAATTTAATCAAATATCAGATAATATGGATAACCTAGTGTTAGATTAGAATTTATCATATCATCACATATACATAAGCATCATACATCGTTCACAACATATAGATTAGATGTCATCAACCATAAAAAACATAAACACATGTAGACATAAAAAGAGCCAATGGTATGTATCCATATATATATATATATATATATCCTCCAAAATGTCATAAATGTTTATAAAATACAAAATATACATCGCCCGTAGGCCAGTGAGTCCCCTCACCCCTATAGGTAGAAAATGGGTACCCCCTACCCTATACAAAATGGGTATCAACTACCCTATACAAAATGGGCTTGCAAGCCTATAAAAATACAAAAATCGGCACTCACGGTGCCCCCAAATATCCTCCCCCAAGTCCTTTGTCGGTTGGAGGTGCCCCACCAACTATGGGTCCTCCAGGTCCAGGGGACAATCAACCAGTCATAATTTCCCCCACTACAACTGCTCGGTGGATCAAGGTCCGCCACTTCGTTGGTATACCCACACTGCTCTAGGACCCTCTCATCTCATATGTGGGTCCACATGCCCTCTGAGACACCCTATAGAACCTCCTCGAATCGTCGATGAATGTCCTCCATCCCCCCTTCGGCCTCTGCCCGCGACTCACGCGCTAGTCCAGCACTAGCCTCATAAAAAATGCACCTCTGGCCTTCCATCGGCTCATATTATGACCCAACACCAGCATCATCTCACCTGTTCCGTTGTCCTTCCTGCAGTGGTCACACTGGCCCCTGGCGATCCAACTCTCCGACCATCTTAGCCTCACGACCTCGGGGCCCCACACCTGCAAACACAAAAACCAAAGGTAGAGTCAGCATCCATATATACATAATCATATGCTACACTATCAAAATCACAAAACATAAATACCCAAACATACCTCTCTAGTCCCAGTCCTCCCCAGGAGGCAATACCATGTCCGGGTCATGCTGGTAGTCCATACCACCGTATGGATACCGTAGTATCACCTATGGCATATGATGCCACACACGTTCCATCATGGTTGTGAAGTAATGGCCACCCTCTCCCCCCCATGATGTGCTAGTATCTAGGCTTAACACATCAATCACGACTCTCCCGACCCTAAAGGCGCCAACAAAATCCTCGGGTGCAATAGGGGCACCCTCTCCAGAAACTAGGCCATCAGGATGGACCCAAACGCAGAATCACCATATTCGGTGGTCCGACACCGGTGAATATGCCCCATCTTCCTGGAATGCAACATCATCCCACAGGAAAAAAGTCCCCATCCAAGACCCTCTCCACAATCCTCAGCTGACCTCCTGTGATCCATTGAGTCGCCAAGGATCCATATATCCTCACTACCATGGTAGCGATGCATTGAGGCAAGATCTCATCCATCACCTCGATATGGATAATGAAACCCAACATAGGGTTCGTTCCTGAGCAGTAGCATCGTACCAAGTCTACCAACCTCACATCCCCCGACAACTGGGGGTCAGTAGGCAGAGCCATCCCCCAGAAGGGGATCCCTGTCAAAAAGTATACTTCCTCCATAGATGAGAGTGTCAGTTGTTGTCCCCTAACAATTAAGCACTGCAAATCAATGCTCCACATATATATTATATACTGAAGCAGGAACTCCTGTGACTGTATCAAAGGACAATCAAAGAACTTGAGCAACCCGCAGGATGCCAAGTGTCTCTGAATGCCTGACTACTCTCTCACTGCCTCTTAGAGGTGCTCCTAGTCTCACTCCCTCCAGTGGACTAGCATAGTTCTCTCTCATCACAAGATAATCACCTACATCCACACTACAACACTTGGTCAACCCTCATCATTCATCAAAAACATAAAAAAATTCAAAATTTCAAACACCCTTAGCTTTGCCTCCAGTGCGCAGTTGTCACCCTGACATGTGTGTACACATGCGCACATGTCCTCTACACAGTTTCACATTGATGCACAACTGTTTGAGAAACAGTGGTGCACAATGCGCAATTGTCATCTTAACAACGTGCATCTAATGCGCACCTACATTCCCCTCCCCCACACCCCTATGCGTGGTTGTGTCAAGGACAACCACACATTATGCACGAGAGATGGAATTATACCTACACATTTGAGCACGATTATTCTTCCTTCTCACACACATTAGTAGGCCCGCCCCTAAACCTACCCTTGTACAGGGTGTTGTAGTTATCTACATCAACATACAACTTCAATTTATGTCTTACATTCTAAGTTACATGGCACAAGCATGGGGCATGCCCGCCTTGTTTGTATACACATTTTCTTTTTTCTCTCCCTCAAGAAAGGTTTGGGTCCCACAGTTTTCCCTCTCCCTCCGACAGATCACTCTTGTAGTTCCTCTCATCACTCTTCATTACAATGGCACTCTCAATAGAAGAAACATTGATGTATTTCAGCTATACGTATGCTCCTAACCTCACACATCAGGGGGCATCTGTTATCACTGAAATTTTGTTCGCAACATTTCACGCAAACGGTTACATAAATACAACAATGCCAATAAAAATTAGTTCACCTATGGCACCAAAATTCATTTCAAAAGGAAAAAATTGACATGCGCAAACTCACTAAAAGAAGCGCGCGCACAGTGCGCGGGCCAACAAAGCTCTTAGAGAGCACAATGTGCCAAATGAGCGACTATGTACGAGAAAATCCATGCACTTCTGTGAACATCGCATTTATGGTTCTTGTCGCCCCCCCAACCACTTATGGACCAAATCCCAACTTAATTTGACCTCTAGATCTGAGAGAAATCGAAATGGGGGGCTGGTCAAAGACCAAAGGGTGCCCTAAAGGGCCCCTTGTTCACATTAAGAAATAGTTGAATTTTGCCTTAAGGAAATGATATAAATGGAGGCCATGGGTGCACTAAGAAACCAAGATCTTCATAGTATTGTTATGCTGCCTCAATTCTCCCTTGAGAATCCTCTTTTCTCCTTGGAGTATTCAAGCATCATTGCAATAGGCCATTCCACTCACCTCTTGAGGGAATAGGCATTGATTTTATTCATCATTTGCCATTTTTATTCCATTGTAAGAAGAGCTCTCCATTAGGGAACTCAAGAGCCCTCCCAAGGAGGAAGAGGGGACCCATAAGTCCTCATTTTTCTTTACAGTGTTTTGCCAACTAATATAGTTATCCAGTGGTGGCATAATCTTGGTCATTGGTTGATTGTCTATGGTTCTAAGTTTATTATGCATTCTAGTTTTTATTTCTTTAGTTGCTTTAGTTTGTTTATTTGTTTATTACATGTGTTTGGCTTGTTTAACCCACTCATGAACTTATGTCTTGTGTAGCAGGCCCAACTAGGCATGCAAGTGCCATTGTTTTGATCACCCAAGTGACGAAACAAACACAACAAGTATGACAGAACCTAAAGACATTGTGCATCGGAGAAAGGTAACAAGACAAAAAAACAACTCGACGGGATGGAGAGCGGTCGGAAAAAGAAAGACGATGACCAAAAAAGTGGTATATGACAGAGAATTTATGACAGGAGGTATAAAAGTAGGAAACTTACAAAACACGACTCATTGTGACTTAGAGAAGACACGAGATAAGGAGAAAAAAAATAGAGTAAGCAAGTATTTTCGAAGGTTTCAACAAAGATTCAGAGCAGTAGTTTCAGGATTTTGCATAATGGCGTTGTCGAAGGTTGAAGCTCCCAGTCAAGTCGCAAGAAACACATGAAGAGTTGTGAAGTCCACAGAGCAAGCAATCATAGAGATAGAAAACCCTATCCATCTAGAAGGATTTATTGATGTGGATGTGATCCCATCACTCGTCGAGGAACCATTTAATCCAACAGTTGTCGAAGAACATGAGCCATTAGTCAAGCAGATGGATGTGGATCTGAGAGTTGAAGAACCAAACCCTACACAACAACTAGGTTTGGGAGCATCACAGTAGAAAAGTGGGGAATATGAATAAATAACAAAGTCATATGAGCCTAGGGAAGAGGCCAAACAAGTACATAAACATGTCGCAGAGAACACACCACAAACATAAGAACAAGTACAGGTGGAAGATGTTAGAGATGAACGAGAGTCAGACATAGAAGAAGAAGATGATGCGAACTAGGAAGCAGGGCCATCCACCACGACATAAAAGAGAAAGGGGAAACATCTAGAGCATAGGTCGTCGCACAAGCAGAAAAAAGTTACAATAGCACTACTACGCATACCTAAAGGAGTTATAATCCTACCTAGTATTTTAGGACATGTGGGTAAATTGAAATACACAAACCATGAAATTGCAGACATGGACAAGTTCCTTTAGTTTGAGTCGTAGGTACATTTGGAGAGAAAAGGGATAAATTCGTCAGGAGTTCCAATATTAGAGCCAAAGCAATGGATTATAGGGTTGTACAATATAGGAATAATGAACTTATTAGAAATTCCACATTTTGGAAGGGGTAACGATATTAATAACTTTTTCAAACAATTGTTAACATTGGTGCATGGAGGTGTTATGTGGATGGATAGACCAGTGTCAATTGATGTATACCTGATTGTAGAAATAACAGGTCTACCAACTAATGGAGAAAAGATAGAGAAATACCTAGATGAAAATACTAAGGAGAAGGATATTGTAGAAAAAATGAAGAAGAAGTTTATCACTGACAGGGGGTCAAGAGGGTTAATAATCAACATGATCAGTGAACCTGTGAAAATATTGGAAACTAAGTTAATGGCATGCAAACTATTGAGGAAGTGTCACAAAGAGGAAGCACCAACAGGTATCATAGTGGCAGTCGCATAGTGCGCGAAAGGAAGCTTATTAAGTTGGGACCCATACTCATTGAATCTATTTTTGGATGACTACCAAGACGTGAAAGATTTGGGAATAGAGTTCCACTATTCATGGTTGATCATACTCATAGATTTGGTGGGTTTGGGACAACCCAAATACAATGTATTTTTCCAAAGGATTGGAAAGTGTCGCGCAACACAATATACAACTTTGTGGCACATATCAGATGTAAATACAAGGAAGGATAATTATAGCATATTTGCGATGTATTTTGATGAAATACAGGAAAAGGTGGCCAAGACATGGAGGATACTACTAGAAGTGGTGGAGAAACATAAACACATAGCCAAAATTCAAGTTTCAAGACACAATGTGTGGATTCAGTAAAAAAGAGATCCAAATAAGAATTGGATATAGATGAGGCATTGTGTGACTAGAGAGGAATTCCAATGGGCCATGAAAGATTGGATAGATGAATAGAAGGTACCAGTGAATTCAAAGAAGGAAACAAAAGGAAAGCATACAGTATAATTTGGCACATTGCAAAAATCCAACAACAAATAAAAGGAAGGTTGCAGAGTGCACAAAGGAAATAGGAGGGAGCACGACAACTAGAAAACCAAGACAAAATAATCCCTCAACGTAGGAGAAGGACCACGACGAAGTAAGGAATGGAGGAACGTAGCAGAAGGATACTAATGGAGGAGCACATAAGGATGCTAATGTTTTGACGTGGGAGGAAATAAGAGAAGGAGATATTCCAGACTTGGAGATACCAACAACATTAGCACAGACAAACACTCTACCAATGAAGAGGACAATGTTACAATCAGGAGGACGATGCACAAAGATGAAGGTGCACAAGGGTATCTCTGAATTTACAATCATAGAGGATGATGCAGATATGGTTTTAGAAAAAGTACAAGACCGTGAAGCAGAGTTGTGGGACGATGCTGAGAAGAAAAGAGAGGATATCATTAAGAGGCTGACAAAGGTTAAGGATACATTGGCATAACAACAACTGAATAAAACACAACAAAAGGAATAGGCACAACCACAACAGATTTCTCAGGAGAAGACAATGCCAACGCAGGAGACAGTACATATAATATAAATGTGGAGTGAGAATTTTTGCATAAATCAGGAGATGTTGCAGATGGATGAGGAGACATTGCAAAAAAAGTTAAAGGAAATTGACCACTTGGACTTGGAATTTCCCAAAGTCCCAACCAAATCATTGTATACACTACAAGTCAGTGTCATGCATGAGATACAGTCGAGGGAACGCGTCAACGCGACAAGTCTAGAACTGGCCAATGAAGTAAAGAGGACAATGGAGTTGAAAATCGATCAGGTGCAGTTTGAGAGAGATATAGTAAAGCAGAACATTGGTAGAATTGAGAAGAAAGTGGAGGAAGTGTTTAAAACGATTCCAGATAGAAAATAATAAGGAAATATACCAACTGAGGAGAATATTGAAAAGATAACACAGACAATGGAGAAATATAGAAGCCATATCACAGAGTTGATGCCACTCTTACAACCAAGCACTCCACCAAAGTTAAAATCACAAAGGGTGTAGGACGTGACAGATCATAAGGAGAACACCGTGCATAGTTTCAAGGAAATCATAGATTTATATGACATAAGCGCACAACTATGGACGAGATTACAGGAGGATGAAAAACTACAGGACTTAGACAAGAAAGAGGAAGGATTAAACACTGTAGTGCAGGAATTGAAGAAAAAATAGAAGACAATGACTATACAAGATAGGATGAAGAGCGCACAAGAATTGAAAAACCTGCAGGAAGAATTGAAGACCATTCAAGCAGAGAAGTAGTCGAGGCAGGATTAGCTGGAGCCACTGCAAGAGAGAGAAGAACAAATGTTGACTAAGATCGAGGCAACCAAGGGGAAGATTGGAAAAATCAGCATCAAGACTGAAGAATTGATGAAGGAGCACATAATTGTGCAAACTGTGGAGTATGTAGCAGAGAAGAGTGCACAGGAAAAAACTCAAGATAAAGACATTTCAGGCAAATTCCAGGAATTAGACAAATCAGTGCAGGATAAAAACACTTCTTGAGTGGCTTGGGATGAGCCACATGTAACTTTTTGGGGCATGTTGGAACATGCTATTTTGGGGGAATGCGCAACAATTTTGGAATAAATTAGAATTCAAACCAGAATAGGAGCATGCACCAGAAGATAAGGAAAAGAAGCACACCAAAAGGAAGGAAAAACATAGTGCCAAAGAATAAGTAAAAACAATGCGAGGAAGAAGAAAGTCAAAGGCATAAATAAAGACATCGTGATGAGGAAACAGTTGGATCATGGACCATCCACGCACATGAGGTTACAATGTGGACAAACCTAATCCGCTTAGGTTTAGGGTTTTGGTCATTTATGTAAATGGTTTTTACCCATTTTGTAGTATGAATACATGTATTGTGAGATCTCAGGAGATCCATATTTTTCGATAGCAAGTTTCTAGATAGGGAGTTTTGGAGATAAATACTGAGTCAATTTTGGATATAGAGTCATGAATTTTATCTGAGGGTCAGGTCGCAAGCTGTGGAGCTTGGTGCGACAATGGTCAACCTCACACTCCAAACTTATTATGTAATGTGCGTAGCGCAATATTTTGATGAAGATGAATAAAGAAGTAGATATTGTCAGATCTTTGTGGATGTAGCCCAGGGGGGTGAACCACGATAAAACATTTTTTCATTGTGTGGAATGTTGGTTTTATATGATTTATGATGAATGAATGAATCTAGTAGTAATAAAATGCAACACGCACTAGGATAAGTCTAATATTTAATGCAAAATGAATGTTAATAAATGAATATGGTTATAAAATGGTAGATCTGATGAATGTTGAAGTAGAGTAGTATGCCTAACATCCCCATGAGAAAAATCCCTTCCATGACTGCAAACATTTAGGTCCTGCAATCAACCATAAGCCATCTCAGGTGAGACTTCATCATGCACTCTGTGCACAATGTTTCTTTCTGGTCTCTAGAAGGGTCGATGGTTTGCAGGGTTTTGTTGGAATCCTAAAGGTAAAACCCAGGTCAGCCCATACATCCAACAAAGGGGGACAAAATATAGTATACCTAAGGGGTAATACGGGGTACCTAGGGAGGTACCCAATGGGAATAATAAGAGATATTTCTATGAATGGAGGCCATTTTTAATAAATAAGGACTATGTAATAATTTAAAAGAAATAAATGTAAGAAGGATTACTAGAAGGTTCCACCTACTAGAATGTTCCTTCTCTAGAATATTCTTAGGATATAGATAGTACTATATAAATAAGTGTAATCAATGTATTGAGCATGGTAGAAGGGTATTGTAATTGGAGCTTAGCTCATCAGGAGGTTCCCCCCTTGAAGAGGCAAGTGAACAGGAGTGGATTCCTTCCACAAAAGGATCAATCGTAAGGTGTTTCCCTACCTCAAGGGTTTCATATTAATATAGTGTGGATTTTTTATATTGTTTTTAGATTTATTGTGTGAGATTTTATTTCTAGATATTAGGCACTTAACAACATGTAAAATCATCGCCTTCTTAAAACACACCCAATATTGCAAGAAGAATCCATATGGCCTGTGCAACCTTGGTTTGTATAGAAATTGAAATTAAAAAGATTCACTAGTAGAGGGTTAACCGAGCAATGATAAAAGTTGAAAAGACACTTATACTTTTATATGTTGGTTACCCAATAGAAAATAAATCTAGTTAAGAATATCATATTTCATATGTTGGTTACCCAATAGAAAATAAATCTAGTTGAAAATATCATATGATGATGGCATGGTTTTTGAACTGGATTTTAGTCCATCAATAGAGGCTTGAAATGGAATTTGAATGGTAGTAACGATTACAAGTGGCCCATATCGATCTTCTAAGTGCATTATTCCATATAACTTTATCAAAAAAACCTCATTTTGTTTTATAGAACCAAATCAAGTTCAATTCCCGATTCATTTATTATAGAAGGGAAACATATTCATTGATCCGTTTCGTTTATTTGGGAAGCAATAAAACTTCAAAAAAAATTCTGATTAAACAAAAAATCATGTATGTGTTGGAAAACTCTGAAATTTTGAATTTTGTGGCGAAAATCACCATCATCTATTATACATTCACATGGTTTATTATAAGAATGTGTATTTGAGTTGAGTTGAGCAACATATAAACTTGAGAAATGTAGATCAATATTGAAGAAACTAATGTTAAATATTATGATCCTAAAGTACTTAGTATAATATTATTTTATTATACTTAGGCTTTTCTAGAATGTATTTATTTAGATTAGATAATAAATCTAGAAAATAGTTTCTTCTTAGAAACAACATAATAGGAAATTGTTAGAATATTTATTTAATGTATATGAACACTTGTCATACTCACATGATAATGTGATAAGATATCCATAATAAAAAATAGCTTAGATTTAGTTTGATGAGCTTCTCTCGTTTTCTCATGCTGTAATGTTGAAGATTGTAAGCTCTTGCATTTATTGTGTAATTTTTTTCCTTCTTTTAATAAAGTTAAGTTTATGTGTGCTAGGACACTTCATCTCTCTTCAATTGGTATCAAATTGACGATGATGTGTTTGGTGAAGAGGATATTCCAGTGTCAAAATATCCTTGGAAAAATCCATTGCATCGATTGATTGGTATGTCAATTGTCAAAGATTGTATTAAGGAAAAAAAAAATTGTGTGTTCCAAATTATTGCAGATCTATTTCAAGACTTGAGTTTTAGATATAAAGATCATGTGATGTTTGCAATTCTCTATTATTATTATTATTAAAGTTGTATAAAATTTATAAAAAAATAAAAAAAATGGAATCTATGTTATGTCAAAGCAGTGATTAATATCCATGCCTCGTCCACATTTATCCCACATTTCTCCATTTAATACTTCCCTCTATGCTCAGACACATAGATGTTTGGAGACTTCACTCTATTTTCTGAGACTGTGCTCAACATACTTCCCCCCTCTGCATAAGTTTTTGAGAAGGCTTTCACTATGTTTTTATTTGAAGACCCTCACATCTAGATTAGTGACCAAGTTCCTTGGTAGAAAAATATGAATTCAAGACAAAAGTTTCTTAGTGGCTGCCTTGAACTTGCCTATTTCCTCTGTAATTGTTAAATTCATTTAGATGCAACGTTTGTTAAATAGGAAACAGCCTGGATGTTTCAATATCTAAATGTATTTCAAGGAGCTTATTCACCTTGAAGGTGAAAGAACATGCAAGAATGAATCTAAACCAGTTTTACTGCTTGCCTCTTTGTTATAATTGAAATTAGGGTAGACTGTAATGTATGATGAAGGGTTGTGATAGGGAATCAATTGAACAATGAAATCATAGAATACAAGGGTGCAAAAAGAGGTTGTTGCAAAAAGTCCTGCACTTGGTAATCAGTGGAGGATGGTAAAAGGCACTGATTACCAAGTGTGTTTCCTTTGATGTTGCATGGAGCAATTAAGTTATACAGCAATTAAGACTTCACTCTATTTTCTGGAAAAATTCAACGCTTCTCAGACATCGAACGACTACTCTTCCGATATGTTCTCGCTGCGCCTGAAGTTCTGTATATTGTCATCTAACTTTTTTACTCCATTTATGGCTTCTACTATTGCATAATAATACAAACTCTGATAGCCCCTTCTTTCGTCGTTATATTTCGCAGGCACTCACAAATTTCATTTAACGCACTCACTTACTGGACTCTTTGACTCACTCTGACTCTTCCATGGGTTTGCACAAAAATATCCTATCGTAATAAATTGCTACTCCTTGTCTGCTATTTAAGCACATATAAAATTCAATCCCTCATGTTTTTTAATATTTGTGATTTGTATTTCTTGCAGCTTAGATTTTAATGGCACCTGCCCCAACTTTGGTTCCCTCTTACTGTCCACTTGATTTTGATTTAGTTTTGGCCAAAGCTGCGAACCCAAACAGATAGTAATAATCATGCTGGGTGTGGGGGTTTCCTAATACCATGATTTATCTCTTCCTCTAGAGCTTCCATGTGGGTGAAGGGACACCGAAATTACTGAACAATTTGCTCATTTTTTCTTTGGAAAGCAAGGATTTCAACAGTTGTCTCCAAATTCATCCTTACTGTTATTCCTTGAAGACAAGGAGTGTTGATTTCTCTGTAGAGATTTGTTCATGACAAAATATTACTTTAAAATGATGTGGAGCAGATTTGGCTTCTTGGCAGAAATTTTGAAACTCGGTTACAGTATTGTTTTCTAGGTAAGTATTTATAGAATGCCTAGAAGTGGTTAGACAGGTTTGAAAGCCTTGTTTGATTGGATTGGAGTTAACAATTTGAATTCACTTAGGTGTTTCCTTAACCTCATTTCGAGGTTATTCTAGTTTTAACAGACAAATATTTGTTTGTGTTGTGTACCACCTCTTCCTTGCATGTTTTTCATCAAACAAGTGAAGGATGCAAGTAAATGAATATTAAAAGCTCTCTTTTTAATTAAAAAAGGGGTCATACATAAGACAAATGTGCACAAGTTTTAATAGATTTACTTAAATTTCATTGCAAATATTTGGAAGTTTTATGTTTTAAAATATTTTTAAAAAATTAGAAGTTATTTATGTTAGTTTGTGACAAGATTTGGAGTGATAAGAAGTTTGTTGTAATTTAAAAAGAGGTGTTTATTTTAAGGGGACAAATAAACACATATTTAATATTGTAATTTGAAGTCCTTACTTCGGGGTAAGAACTCGATTAAATTTAAGTAATTATTACTTCTTCAAGGTGAAAAGAGCATAATTTGTTGGTTAAATTTTGAATGTTTTAAAGAAGCAACATTGTAATTTTTTTTATTTCTTCCATTGTTTATGAAGAAATAAAAGGAGAAGAGACGTCAAATTGTGAAATTGGAACAAATTAGTAATATTCGATTAGAACCAAGTAAAAATCTCAATCACTCTTTTTCAAGTGACTATACCAGGGTTAAGGCTAAACCCCAATAGTTTGCTTTCTTTTTGCGGCACAATGTGTGGTGTTCTTCTCATCTTCTTTTGTGGTGCATGGTTTCTGGCTTATATTCCTTCCTTTTAATCATTCACAACGTCTAAAGTTATAAATTGGTTTTCCGAGTTTGATAAACTCGAAGTATCCAAAAACTACAAAGCATGGAAATGACATATGAAAATTACTTTGATTTATAACGAGCTATGGAAAGACATATGTAATGGTGATGGAAAATAAAATAAACCCACTCATGCAGCACCACTAGCTAAATGGGAGCTAAAAGATGAAAAGGCATTAGCATTAATTAAATCCTCTGTTAATGAAGAAATTCATGTTCATATTGAAAATGCATCTAATGCATGGACTGCTTGGAAAATGTTTAAGGATATGTTTGAAACTCAACCTGAAACAAAAAGGGTTACCTTAAATTGAAATTGCTTCAACAAAAATTGACAGAAGGTGGAGATGTGCTTGAGTACATTTACAAACTAAAGAACATCAGACAGGAAACTATCCTCTTATACAGGATTACCAGGATTACCATATAGATAGGAAACTATCCTCTTGATGACAAAAATATTGATTGCAGGATTACCATCCTCTTATACACATTTCTTGGAAACTTTTCAGTTAACAAGAAAGTTAGAGAATATTACATTTGATCAGTTGAGTGAATTGTTAGCTCAACATGATAAAACTTTTGGGAAGTAAAAACACATCGGTGAAGACGTCTTCCTTACAGAAGAAAATACTAGTAAGCCATCAACTGGAAGTTCAAGATGAAAAGGAGCTCAATTTAGTAATAGAGGATGTGGTAATCAATATTAGTCAACTTATAGAGGACAAGGCCAAGGACRAATTCAACGAAGAGGAAACAATCAAGGAAGAGGAAGCAGTCAAAGAAGAGGAAACACAAATTTTCAACAAGGATCAAACAAMTTTAGGAGAAGTCAGTYAGAAATACCTCAAAATCGCAATAATTAGTATGGAAGAGGTAGTGATTTCAGCCAGGTTCTATGCAGGAGATGCAACAAAATTGGTCATTATGCARAATATGTTCGYACTCCAATCGAGAAAATACCAAAGTTTAAGCAACAATCAACTTTGRCATAGTATGCTAATGATAAAGGGGATGATAATTCAAAATACGTTTTAATTGCACTTCAACATTCAAAATCARCAACTTTAGAAATTTCCCATTATTCTCTTAAAAGTGACTATGAAGGTGCCTGGATCTTGGATATTGGAGATACTCAACATATGACCTTTTGACGTGACTTCTTTTGGGCATTTCAAGAATGTCAACTAAATTTGATATTTTTGRCCGATGATACGACACACACACCTTATGGAAAAGGTTTAGTGAAATTTTCTYTTCGTGGAATTGGAGAGAAAATCATCTTGAATGTTTGGTATGTACAAACATTCAAGAATAATTTGTTATCCTTGGTGACAATTCGATAGGCAAGTAATCAAGTCAACATGGAAGACGTGTGGGTGAAAATCAACTCCACCAAATAGAATTTGAAGACAACAATGACATGATATGAAGATGGAAAGATTCTTAGGATGAAAGGAAAAGCCATTCCTCGGAAGCAAGCTTTTACAAGAGTTGTGGATTCAACGGTTTCACCTATACGGTTATGGCATTTCTGATATAGACATTTAAATTTTGAAAGTCTCTCTCAACTTCAAAAATAGGGAATGGTTTGAGGACTTCCCACTTTTAGGAAGGAAAATGCAAGATGTGAAGCTTGCATTTATGGAAAACAAAATAGAGAGACAATTCCAATAGGTCCATGGTGTGAAAACATATGTTAGCAAATTGTTCATAGTGATCTTTGTGGACCCCTAGAGACGTCTCTAGGTGGATGTAAATATTTTTTACTCTTCATTGATAATTATAGTAGAGTGGCTTAGGTTTATTTTTTAAAGGAAAATTCAGAAACCTTTGAAAGGTTCAAGGTTTTTTGACGTCTGGTTGAAAACGAAGCTAAGGAAAAGATTGGCACATTACAGACTGATAATGGAGGGGAATTCACTTCCAATGAATTCCAAACTTTCCGCAGTGAAAAGGGCATCAGAAGGCAATTGAAAAATGTATATACTCCTCAGCAGAATAGAGTAATAGAAAGGTTGAATCACACTTTGTTGGGAATGGTGCGATCCATTTTAACCTTAAAAAATTTAAGTCCCTCATACTGGGTTGAAGCAGTTCATACTGTCGTTTACTTAAGGAACCAATCTCCCACTACTTCTTTGGATGTGATCACACCATATGAAGCATGGTATGGATTCAAGCCTCGAATCAAACATCTTCTAGTTTTTTGTTCAATACGTTATGCATTAGTTCCTAAATAAAATCAAACTAAGTTAGATTCACGAAGTGTGAAATGTATCTTGCTTGGATATTCTGATGAGAAGAAGGGGTATCGGATTTTATATGATGACAAATTCATTTTCAGTAAAGATTTTATATTTGATGAAACATAAAGAAAGAGTGTTGCAAAAATAGAAATCCTTCTCGAAATATTGGACAAACAAGTTGATAAAGAGAAACTCAGGATGCGTAATCAACCAAGTCAACAATGTTGGTTTGAAATTGATTGGAATTCTTCAAAACATGACAATTATTCATCAACTTTTCCTTCTTCTTCATCACAAATTTCATCTGAATATTCATCCAATAGTTCATGAAATAATGACACTACACCTCCAGATGCTTCAGAGGAAAGGAGAGCTTATGTCTTTATCAATCCTATCTTTAATAATGGTGATAATTCAGATCACCAAACAAGTCAACATCAACTCCATAAGTGGGCTATTAAAATTTTGAAATATATGAGGCCTAATGAACAAACTGAAATGGTCACAAAAAGTTCAAACAGGGACGAAGAATTTTTTTCCTTAATATCAAATGATTTTACTGAACCCTCAACTTTAAAAGAGGTAGTAAAACATGAATAATCGAAATAAGCAATGGTTGATGAGTATAAAGTCGTGATAGAAAATGAGACTTGGAATTTTTTTTATTGTCCTCCAGATGTTAAACCCATCAGATGCAAATGGGTTTACCGAATCAAGTATAAGTTAGACAAAATGATAGACAAGTATAAGGAAAGACTTGTAGCCAAGGGTTTTGCACAACATGAAGGGATTTATTGTGAATAAATTTTTGCACCAATAACAAAGTGGAACAAAATCTGAATGATACTTGCATTATCATCTCAAAAGGGATGGAAAGTACATCAAATGGATGTCAAAAGTGCCTTCCTTAATGGAGATTTACATGAAGAAGTATATATGACTCAACCTCTTGGTTTTGAGCTCAAAGGACGGAAACAAAAATTTGGTAAGTTGATCAAGGAGTTATATGGATTGAAACAATCTCCTAGATCTTGGTACACCAAAATGGATGATAATCTTCACAAAGTTGGCTTCTAGTGAAGTGAATTTGATGATACCATATATTTGCATGTACAAGGAAAAAATATGGTAATTTGAGTAATGTATGTTGATAACTAGATCATTATTGGGACCAATAATGATCATATTGTATAGGTAAAGAAAGAATTACAGGTTGGATTCAGGATGACTGATTTGGGATTACTTCACTATTATATTGGAGTTGAAGTGTTCCAACATTCAAATAGCATTTTCATTATTCAATGCAAGAATGCATCTAATCTATTGAAAATATTTGGCATGACATATTGCAAATCCGTTCTCACCCCAATGGAGAAATATTTAAAACTTTCAAAACTTGAAGGAGGGAATTGGTAAACAACACTAGTTAGAGGAAGTTGATTGGTAGCTTGATTTAGTTGAAAATCACTCATCCAGATTTATTATATGCAGTCAGTATTCTCTCAATATTTATGCAAGAATCAAGGGAAAGACATTAGGACGCAACAAAATGAGTTCTTCAATATATTCAAGGTACACAATATTTTGGTCTTCTTTATAAGAAAAATAAAAAAAATTTGTACTTGTTGGATACTCAGATGCATATTTTGTTGGAAGTGTTGATGATAGGGCATCAACATCTAGTTAATTGATGAATATGGGATCAATGCCAATTTCTTGGGATCAATGCCAAATTCTTCTGTAGAAGTAGAATATATAACAACATGGGAATTAACATGTGAGATAGTTTGGTTACGCATAGTTTTACAGGATTTGGGAATTTCTCAAAAAAAAGATACTTCATTGTTAATTGATAGTCAAACAACCATTAAACTTTATAAAAATCATATTTTCCATTCCAAGGCAAAGCATGTCGACACAAAGTATCATTACACCAGGACACTCATTGCAAACGGAATCATCAAACCAATATACTATCCTTCAGAAGACCAGATCTCAGATATTTTCACAAAACCACTTAGCAGGATCAAATTTACTAAGTTTAGAAAAGAACTTGGTATTTGTTCCAATGTACTTTTGGATCAAAGGGGGGAATGTTAGATATTATGATCCTAAATTATTTAGTGTGATATCATTTTACTATACTTAGGCTTTTCTAGATTGTATTTAGTTAGATTAGATAACGAGTCTAGAAAAGAGTCGCTTCTTAGAAGCAACATAATAGGAAATTGTTAGAATCTTTATTTAATGTACATGGACACTTGTCATATGCACATGATAATGTGATAAGATGTCCATAACAAAAATTATCTTACATTTAGTTTGATGATCTTATTAAAGCTCTCATTTTTTCATGTGAGTGTAATGTTGGAGATTGTAAGCTCTTACATTTATTGTGTAATTTATTTTCCTTATTTTAATAAAAATTGTGTGTCTGAGGACACTTCTACTCTCTTCAACTAAATCGAATTCCACACATATTTTCATAGGCGTTGGAAATTCTCTTCCCCTCCAATTTCCCTCGAAATGAAAAGAACACATAAACCACCTTTAGATTCTTGATGGAAGACTAAAAAATGGAAAGCAAGATTTTTTTTTTACATGGAATAGAAAATGAAGAAGAGGAAAGAAAAAACAAGAGGAGGAGAACAAATGGCATGACAGATAGCTAGTTTCGGACATGCAAACAAAAAATGGTCATCCCAAACCCACTAGTTTAGGACAACCAAGTTTTGGAAAAAATGTTTCCCTTAAATTTTTTTGGCATAATTAACAGAAAGTCAAAATCATTTTATACAAAATTTGATCATTAAGGAGAGTTTTTTACCATCAAAATCCATCATGTTTTAGAGCACTCCAAATCTTGTTTATTACATATGTTATATAACTAGAATATGCCTAATGTGGGGAAGGGTAATGTTAGGATATTTAGACACTTAGGAGTTAGTTAAGATCTACTTGGTCTAATATGTCATTAG
>ML778679.1:479114-512353 GCA_009831015.1 Picea engelmannii
TGGTTATGTGAGTGGTTACTGAAGGTGTTCGTCCTCTGTTGGAATACCTGTGTTGTCGAACAGGTAACTCTAAAATTTATTAATGTGTGGTGGAAAACAAAATCAATACGGACATGATTTTCAAAAATATTTATGTGTAACTTTGAATACTTAACAAATACAACATATTTACTCTTTCCATTGTAGATTTGTGAATGTACTTATTATTAAATATAGAACCTTCGACGTCATGCCCACAAAAATGATCATGAAATGTTTTGAACATATTTAAACATAATTTCAAATTAAGGCAATGATTTTAGAATTCACCAAGCATATTAATTCCCAACATTCATATGAATTGAAATGACCAAGGCATTAAACCAACTTCCATTCTAGTAAAAGCTAAGTAGTAGATTCATTTGGATTTAGAATGGGGGATACGATCCTTCTTTGAAAATATAATATGTATCTTTCTCCATAGAGTGTTATGGGACAATTGGAAAACCTAAAAGTCTAGCTGTTATCTTAATCGTCATGAGTTTAAGGCCATTTTCTTCGAGGTTCAATACATAGATATCAAAATTAAATAAAAATATCACAGACATACTAAGTCGAAAGGTTAATTCTCCATAATATTTCACTAGTCACAAAAACACCATGGCATTGGAAGTTCCTCTAAAAACATGAAAACTATGTTGAACCTTCCTCCACTTGATCAAGGTGGTGGAAACTTATGAACAAAGCTAACCTCAAAATATTGTGAAAGAGGAGAAAGCTCATTCTTCTTCCACAATTGTAGTTCATTCTAACAAGTTCACTACCTCATTAACCAATTGATATGTCGATTGGTGATTCTCTCTAAAAATATGAGTAACTGAAATGATTCAAAAATTACTGACCATTTCCAATATGCCTCTAACTCTTTCTTAGTGGTGAATGTTATTGACCTAGACCTTACCTGTCATCCAATCGATCACTATATTAGAGTCACTAAAAACCTCAACCTCTATAATTCCTTGCTCAACTGCGTACTTAATCAAATATTCCACCATTATAACTTTCCAGAGATCAATCGTTGGACTAATTTGGCTCCCAAAGCTAGATTCATAAGAGAGGGATATTTTATTCCCAATCCTCCTTGGTCTTTGGGTTCTCTCATTGTATTTCAATTGACCAAATGATTTTTTTTAGAATTTGATTTCCCTTCATGCCACAAGAATTTCTAATTTCTTGAGAGACCTGCTACATTATTACTACTAAGGCTAACTTGGAAGAGAAATAGAAAATTGGGAGAGTTAAGAGGACCACTTTTATAGGAAAAACTACGCCTGATGTGTTCAACCACTAAGAACCCCACTACTGAAATTTAGATTTAATTTTACTAATGATGATGTTCCAAGATTGTGCCATTGGATTACTCAATGAAATTGACACTCCCGATTACTTAAAAGACGTCTAGGACTCTTGAGAGGGAAACGATAAAATTCTAGAGACATCTTGAAGGAGTTGGGAACTTATATTCCAACCATAAATCTAGTTTTTACTATTATTGACCTTTCCATATGAAGAATTTAACAAAATATCCATAACCTTTTTGAAGCATTTATCAATGATGGTGGAGGAACAACCAATGATAAGAGTTTCAAAAACAAACTAAGGGTGGTTCATGTTCTTAACACCTCTAACTAATTTAATTCCTAGAAGATTCCCAACGATCTTTCTGCTTCCATTTCCATGCTTAAGGTTTCAACCATAATGATGTATAGGAGAGGGGAGAGGAGATAGTATTTCCTCAACCTTCGATTTCCTTTAAAGAAATAAATGTGCCTCTCTTTTACTAAAGGGGTGACCCATGGGTTACTAATGCAAGTATAAACCCATTGAATAAAGTGAGGAAAAATCCAAATTTAAAAAGAACATCAAATACAAAGGAGTGTCATACCCTATCTAAAACATTGGCTATGTGAATTTTGATGATCATCCCTTTTTCCTTATTCTCATTGCTTGAGTGTATTGCTTCTTGCACCATAATTATTTTTTCCACTATCTAACCCCTCTACATGAATCCCCCTTAGTTGTTGGAAATTAGCTTGGAAAGCATCCTTCTCATTATGTTTTCCATAATATTTGTCAATATATTGTAGGAGGAATTGCATAGAGATATTGGGTGGAACTTGGAGAAGGAGGAGGGGTTGGTTTCTTTAGGAATAATAACAAGGAAGGATGAGTTTGTGTTACCACCAATTTTATAGGATTTGTGAATGAACTACAACAATCAATTTAATCAACTTCAATTATATCCTAGTAGACTTGGTAAAGTAAACCATCGGGTCTTGGAACTTTGTCAGGAGCCAAACCCCAGATTGAATTGATAATTTCATATTCCTCAATTGCTTACATCGAATCAACTTTCTCTTCGTGAGTGATTAGAGAAGGGATATGCTCCAACATTGAGGTAGTAGAAACAAGATTGGCACCCTCCTAATCTGAATACAAATATTCAAAATGGGATCTGGATGCCTCTTTTATTGGTGGGAAATCACTCACTTTTGACCCATATTCCAAGGAGATTTATTTAACATTATTTTCTACTCCCTAGATTTTTCTTTCCTATGGAAAAAGGAGGCATTCCTATCCCTTCATTTCAATCACAAGATTCATAATTTGAGTTGCCACATTTCCTCCTCTAATCTGATAACTTTGTGAAGCTTGTGGAAAAGAATACTTTATTCTTTGTGATGCTCATTGTTTATGTATTCCACCTCCATTATTTCCTATAGAGTAACCTCTTCTGATTTGAGATGTACTTTCTCTTTTTCAGGGGATGAATATGAATGTTTCACCCCCTCCTTCGAGGGATAATTTAACGACTTTCAATTTGTGTTCCCATATGTATATTGGAGATCCTGTAACCCGTTTGTTCCATTCAACTAAATTATCTCCATTCCTTTGGAATATTGAATCCATAACGGGTTAAACCTAAAGGGGTGGGGCCCAAAGTATGGGGATTCCAAGAATCATAGAACTATCATTTTATGATCAAAGGGATGATTCTAAAGGATATTAGATTTTCGTGCAACAAAAGTTACTTTGAATAAGAAATCTATCCATATTTTTTTTGATGTGACCTGGACCAAGTCTCTTATTAGTCCAGTTATATTTTCCTTTTATTGGTTTAATGTCCCCCATATCCCATTCCATCATAAGATCCTCCATTTTTTCTCAAAATGGGTCTCTTACTAAGATTCTCCATAAAAAAAAATTGTTGTTTAGAGTCACATTGAATTCCCAATGATGATTTTTTTTTTAAAATAATCAAAATATTTTAGATTAGAAGGGTAGGACCAACAATCTTATTTTTCTTTATAAGTTGTTGCCATATAAACATTGAAACATTGAATTGATTTCTTGATTTTTGATGAGTGAAACTTGATAAAACCCAATGTTGAGTTTGTAACGAGATTTCTAAGAAAAGAAATGAGTTGTTCTATAAGGTATAGAAGACTCTTGAGGCCCCTTTATTCATTATTTGAAAGAGGAGACAATATTCATTATTTGAAAGAGGGTTTGTGACTTCCACCTTGCAATAGAACATTGGTTCCAAGATTCTTGACATTTTGAGATCCAATCCCTTAAGTATTTTCTATAACTGACAGGATATCCAAAAGTTTTTTTTTTGTTTATTGCCTCTTCTCTTTGTTCTTTTGTTGGCTTCCTACCAATGTTTTTTGGTAGATTCTCCTTTATTTCATTCTCCTCTTTGCCTTCCTCTTATAGTTGTTGATGAGATTTTTCCAAGTTAAAATACTTATTGGGTATTGTTTATTTTCTAGAATATGGTCAATTTCTTCCAGTCTATTCGAGAGGGTATCCTCATTACTATTATCTATAGGGGGTGAAGCTTCCAAGGATTCAAAATAATAGGTGATATAGGAGGCAATTGATGGGATTATAAATTCAATGAATGGGATTGGATCTTCTCAATATAGACCTCTATACCTATTGGTTGGAGAATTTGTGCTTCCTCTCCTTAGGATAGCCTAGAGAATAGATTTAGATTCCTTGAATCTATCTTGATATTTGTTTGGGAAGAGTCTTGTCTTATTGAGATTGCAGAGCCACATGCTTAGATCTATAGGGGATCGATGGGCTTAAGGATGAAGGAATCATTTTTGGGAATGATGAAGAGGTCAATTACTTACCGTTGACTCGAAATCTCGTCACCTAATATAAATCCTGGAAATTATTATGAGGCCTATTTAAGTATACTATGATATAATATTAATAGGTGGGCTTCCCTATAAGAAAACTCATAATGTTTATTTTCAAGAATTTCCTAAAGCCTATCTGATCAATGGTAAACTTTCAAAATTTGTTCTTGGCATGGTTTGATATACTTCATTTTAATGCATAACAGTGATGGCTACTTCTTATTCTTCAGTTTGTTGACATAGAACCTATGAAAGAAGAAAGTGGTGAGGTCTACACTATTGTTGGTTGCACATACAAAATAGGTTGAAATCATACTCATGCATGCAAAAAGGAATAAGTTGTATTGGATGGAGGAGTAAGTTTTTTTTATATTATATAGTCTTATCATGCATATATAGTGACCTTGCTACAAAGTCATGTGTTATTATGTTAGAGGATTTGTTATACAAGTCATTTTGGTTCTCTATGGAAATGAATAATACTATGGAATGACATATTTTAAAGTTTAAAAAGGCTTGATTTGGTTTGTTTATCATAAAAGTGGCACATATGTTGTTGTTGGTGCAAGTTTGGGTTAATATATCATTGGTTCTTTATGGAATATCATATATAATATGTGGAATTTTATTGATATCACAAATGATTAAACCTACACCTTTCATGTGGGTGAAAACTCGATAGGTTATGTGAAGTGACAAGCTAGAATTGATATCCATGATTAATAAGTGATATGCCACGTGGTTGTCTGCTTACTTGGCATTTTATTTGAGCATGTGATTCATTGGTATAGCATATTTTGGTTCATGTGAATGGTTTGAAGTATTGTAACACACCTGACCCCCTAACATTTTCTTAGGTTGGTGGTATGTTAATAATTTCTCTTTCTCAACTCACATTCTAGTTATTCTTGAGGACCATAAATAGATTTTGCTCGCCAAGAACTCTCCAATGACTGTACTCATGCTCAATTATGATATTTGGAGTAAATGTTACAGCCTCCCGAAGTCTTTAGGCTCTCATTCACAAAATCCACCTTATTTCCATGTGGCATCCATGTCTCTCCCTGCCACTCATGCCATCCGATGTGGTGTTATCGTGGCCTCTGGCACCTCGCCCAGAAGGATTTCTAAATCAATGACCTTGATCACTTGGGCCTAATTTCATCGTTGTCCGGGGTTCCAATCCCATGGATATTAAACCCTCAACTTCAAATGTTCCAATGATGATCCTCCCATCGGGATATTCCCAAATCTGATGGTCTTCGTTCCTTGAAGATCAATGGTTTTGATCATGTCAGAACCCCTAACTTGTGAAAACATTAACTCCACTAACCAACCTTAGTCATGGTGAACCAGTGGGTCCTACAATGAATCCACAGTTGAGATATCATCTCACCCGCATGTCGATCAATGAATGGTGTTCTCCCTTAATACCTCGTCATCGTCGGCACATGTTCACGTGCTCACTTTTGGACCTATACTCGACATCCTTCGATGAATGAGTGGGATCTCATCACATTTAGATCCAACAACCTATATTTTTATCGAATCCATAAGGTATTCCAACCCCCATCTGAGGTCACTCTTTCCCCATCAACCATTCCACTGGTGACATATGTCACCCCTCAAAGCATGTTGGCAAGCCACATCAACATGATGTCACCATTCTATTTATAACCTAAATGGGACCTATGACAATCTACGACAGATATCAACTCTCACCTATATGTCGATCAATGACTCTTGTGAATCCTCCAGCCTTCATCATCATTGACACTTCTCTAGGCTCTTCACTCCCTTCACTATTCTACTATATCCCAAGGATGATGCATTTGAGACTAATGGTCAAGATCTCATCGATGTCGCTCTTGAGGGATCGACGGTCCTCATATCATCTCTAGAACCTCATCATCATCATCAGACTTTTCATAAGTCTCAGCACTCAATTGTCCTGGACGATGATGCATTTCCCAACGAAGGGTTGAGATCCACTCACCCTACCATATCAATGGCTATGAGATCTTCCGACTTAACACAAGATTTCTCCATTGGCTAATGCTTCGATTTTGGGACTTATCCAATTTCCAGGTTTTTGCAAGGTTCTAACCAAGTATTCAAGAGTCAGAAAATCGCTCTAAGACCGTTAAAGACCTATCAAATTCATTAGAGATAAGTTTCTTACATATATTGCAAGATTTCCACATAAAAATCAATATTTCCTCAGGACTCGGGGTCCTACATTCCTTATAGGGACTGACATCATGGCTCTTGAATCATCGGGTGAATGAAGTTTTTATCCATATCTTGCAAAATTTCCTCTCAAATCTGCAAGTTTCTTATGGAAACAGACTATCCATACTTATTCAAATTTACAGTTTGACAGGTTAAACAATAGCAACAACAAGCATATCCCAATTTCTAATAGTTTTCATTCATTGATTAAAATCATTCACATTTCCCATTTAAATCAGACAATTACAAACATACATCATTCATACACATATTAAACAAGTCAATTTAAATACTTGTTTGATCAGGGAAATAGCCAACATCAACTAACTGAGAGAGGACACCTTTCCTCCAAACCTTATGCTATATTGTAGAGTTCCTTCCTATAGTATGCCACCCCTGTGCCAAGCCATGATACCACAAGGGGGATGATTTAGTTGGTTTCAAACCTTAAAATGATCGAGGAAGGTTACTCTCCTTCCTCCTCTGACAACAATAGAAGTTTCCCCCTTCCCACTGAGCTCAGAGTCTCTATAATTTTATTAGGTAGTTTATCAACTAGATTTCCTCTGCACAAGGGAGTCCCTTCTCTGCTAAACAATCGCTCAGATACCTCCTCTTACCAATGTTGGTTTTTTTCCAGTAAGTACCAAGTTGTATCCCTCTATTACTCGAGTCTGGATCCAGGTCTTGTATGTTTCAGGGTGATCATCAATAAGTTGTATGAGCTACCCATTTTCTTCAAGGAAATATCTCCACTTCCTCCTTCTCTTTAATCAATGATCACGAACACCTTTATTCGTTGCATCATTGCTCTGTGGGCCTGTTTATCACTCATTATTTCTCAAGTTCTTTGTTTTCTCGAGATCCTTCGCGTTGTGTTCTCTTTTTTTCCTTTTTTTTTCTACTATGCATGTGTATCCTCGTGTGCGTTCTCCTCTCTTCTGATACCACTCTCTATGTTCATTGATTGTTTGGTCTGGTGGTGTCTCTCCAACTTTGGTCTCTTCCTCCTCTAACCTTCTTGGTATTCCTGTGGATTTATACAAACACAATATGTATTCTGTAGTTCCCATCCTTAAGGGGAAAATATTTGGTGTTGTATGTGTCATTCTACTTAGTTGACCCCTTTCCTTCTTCAAAATATAAAACCGCCAACAGTTATTAATTTCCTCAACCACTGAGCTGACCTCCATAATTGGTCACATGGTTTCCTATTGATATAGGTACATTGGTAGGTGTATGTTTATGATTTGCAAGCATAGTTTGGCTTGCTAAACAATATTCCTATTTTATTTATAAAAACATCTCAGCTCCACCTCACCAACCCACTTCATCAGTCCTTTCTTCATTAATTCCCACTTGTGTATCATGGCCAGTACTTTCAAGGTTGTTCCTCTTAGTCAGTTTCTTGGTGATTTCATTAATTAAAACACAATTTCATGCTTCATAAACATAATAATATGAAGAATTAACATAATTACAATCTTGGGGGGAAACGAGGTGTTACATTCCCCTCCCCCTCGAAGAAACACCATCCTCAGTGTTTAAAACACCATGTATACACAATTATACGGAAAAAATAAATGGTTATGTCAGTATCATGGCATCTTCCAACTCTCATGTAGCATCATCTATGCTAAAGTGCATCCATTGCACCTTGACCTACACAATGACTCAGTTATGGATCATTGTTTCCCTCCTGTCCAGGATGCATTGAGGTTTGGGATGGAATTCTCCCTCTAGTTCCACCTGTATCATAGTCCAATAAATTACATGATTAGATTCATGAACATATTTCTTTAGCAAAGACACATGGAACACATTATGATCTCTAACAATAGGTGGTAGTGAGAGTCTATATGCTACAAGCCCCAATCTCTCCAGGACTTCAAAAGGTCCACAATAGCAGGGTGCCAACTTAGCACACATTCCCATTCTCATGGAAATTATCTTCGATTTCACTTGGAGATACACATGATCTCCCACTTTGAACTCTATGTGAGTCCTCTTGATGTTTGCATAGCTCGTTTGTCTATCTTGAGCGACTTTCACATTCTGCCTCATCTTAACCATGCAATGTTCCATCTCTTTCAACAATTCTGGTCCAAGTGTGATTCTATCCATTGGACTATCTAATCCAGGTGTATATCAGCAGCCAACCACCTATTCCAACTGTCTCAAAACAATTTGTTGGCAATTTACTATTTTTAGCAGTTTTTCGAGTCTCAAACTTTCGGGGCCATTTTGAGGGCCTAAATGATGTTTTTTCACGATCAGGCACCTCATTTATATTCAAAGGATCTTATTGAGCCCCTAAAATGAAGCTCCTCGTTGATACATTTCCAAAGAGCTATTGTGCACCCCAAACAGAGATCGTATGCCAAAGTTACGCCCCTAGGAAGTTGATACACCAAACTACCCAAAACAGGGTCCACAAAATTGTTGGCTTTTCATCTTCTGGGGTTAGGGTTTTGGATTTTATTTATGTTAAAAAGGCCTTTGGAGCCTCATTGTAACAATTATCTTATTTTGAATGAGTGTAGCCATCACATCTCTTCTCAAAGATAAGTTATCACTATTCTAGCGAGTCTTTCACTATGTATTTCTACAGTTTTGTACATTTCGCTCATTAATAGAAATCACGTATTATTGTATCTTTGTGTTTATGGTTATATCTCTGATATATCTATGTTATATTATTGGATATATGATATATCTATGTACATTTCTTTATTATATCTCTGCTCTCAGTTCGTGCCAAAAATAATCTGGATCATTATCCCATTTGATTGGAACTCTACACTTCCTACCATATAGAACCTCAAACAGGCTCATTTTCAATAATTCCTGATACCCATTTTTCTAGGCAAACTATACCAGAGGTAGATACTCTTCCCGTTGCTTGGGTTGTTGCATAACATGCATCCTCAACATGTCTTCTAATACTATGTTCACCCTTTCGGTCTGACCATATGTTTGAGGATGGTAAGGTGTGCTAAATGCCAATTACATCCCCAAGTGTTGTGGAGAATTCCCCCTATGAACAGGTGAAATCCCCATTGGATCGGGTTTCCTTTGATCCAATACAGAAGGAAACCAAATGGACACTAAATTCCCTTTAATACTAATTTATATGTTAATTAATGAAATCAGAAGAGAGAGAGAGAGAGAGAGAGAGAGAGAGAGAGAGAGAGAGAGAGAGGTAGATGGCTTAACTCTTTCATGTAGGTTGTCCTCGCTACTCCAACTGTTGAGCTTTATCTCCAAGCTCCTAGTATGGAAGTATCCCTCCCGCAAGGGATGAGACAATCCTCTTATACTACTATATATCTTTAGACGAAATTAGATTTATCTATGTTGGACTTAAACAAGACAAAGATAAACACCCATGAAATGAACAATGTAGACATTAAGTAAAATAGGCCAAGTTATATATTAATAATGGAAAACATGGAAAAACTTACAACCTTGTGATGTTATTCTAGTGTTCCTCCAAGCTCTCCTTTTTTCCAGCCCCTTTGTGCCACAAGACAATAGGTATGATGCTATGAACTATTCTCTCCTCTTGAATGCCACAAGATCAAAGGTATGGTATTCCCAAGTTCCCCTCCTAAGCTCTCACATAAGGAATTTAAATAATTTTCCATTTGAGAACTAACTCAACAAACCAAGGAGAAGATCACTCACTAGATCCACTAAATTGGGATCTCCAATATTTTTAGGGAGAAAATATATATCAAGGATTTCATGGAGGAAATATCTCGCAAGATCCATCAAATTAGGATATTGGTTTGAGAAAACCTCTCAACAATACATGAGACTCTCAACTTCTCCTTGAGATTAGGAAACAATATGTGATGTGTGTAGCATCCCTAGTCACCAATTGGACTATGCCACTTAAAATTTTGAACTCTGATACTAATTTAAATCATAAAAATACTCTGAAAATGCACAGATTCATACAAAATAATAACAGAAATACGCATGCAACATACACAGGAAAAACCCATGAAAAAAAATTCATAAATATTGACAAAACACATTAATTAACACACAATTAACACTTATCTTTGATTAAAAGAACACCAACTGTGTGAAAACCTTCCACGTTCCTTCCATTCTTAGACCGCACTGCGCATAACTCTCAGCAGTGGGTCACCCCCGAGCTAGGGATAAACTCCACCTGGGTAAGGTATTCCTAACCAAGATAAGGTATCTCAGACAACAATAAAATCAGTCACATGCGCTAAGTCAAACTAACAGCCTACAATCCCTCATTCCCCACATTCTTTTCCCACCCCGAGAAGTGTGCCCCTTCTCTGCTCAATGGTCCCTCATCTTCCCCACTTCATTTCGAGGGATTCATCAAGAGGCCAGACATGAAGTCTCAAATCCATTTAGTTGTAGTTTGGTACCTTTGGAAATGGATTCCAAACAATTCTCTCACTTGGAGAGAATGCTCCCGCACCTGACAACCTGCCTCTTCAATATCCTATAGCTTGACAACCCACTTCGTCAGTCCAACTCCCAAGCTAACCAAGGTATAGGTACTGGTACAAGTATAGTAACAGTAGGGTCCAGATGACAGCTAATTGAGTGAAGGAAAAATGACAGAATCCCTGAAAATGAACTAAGTCCAAACTATATGTATGCATGTTCCCAACTTGAAACTTGTCATGTTGAGAACTACCTTAGGTCCACTTGTCCCCATCCTTAGAAATTAAGATAAAATAATTATCCATACTTTATACTTTAAGAAATATTAATATAATATTCCTTTGGGCTTAAGCCCCCTAGCTTATCCCCTTATCCTTAAATTTTAGCCCCCTTTCCTATCTAGTGGAGTTTAGCCCCCCATACTCTTTTACATGGTTGGTCTGCAATAGTGATGTGTTTTCATTAATATTTGCATGTGAATACATATTACAATGATGGCTCATTGGCCATTTAACACCTAACTCTCTAACCTAATAACCACATAGACACTCTGGCCTCAAAATACATATACACAAAATCACTCTAGCCCCAAAACCGTGCACTCACTCCATTGTATAAAAAACTCAAGATGGTGTGAACCCTTCCTTTAGTGCACAATCCTCACACACTTACACAGGTGCATGATACATTATAAAATGTGTGCACTCCTTTGGTATGAGCTTCCCATTCACTGACTCAATGAATGGAGAACCAAACCAAATACCTTGTACCTTCATCTCACCAGCTTATATGTATATTTACATTTACATTTACAATCAGTACCCACAACTTACTAGCCTATATGTTCATTTACATTTATATTTACAATTGGCTTCATCCTATGGGTATTACATTCCCCTCCCCCTTATTTATGCATTGTCCTCAGTGTAATATATATGCATATACAATCAAAACTTCAAAAGTCTTCAAAAATATGTGGGTATTCTTTTTGCATATCATCCTCGTGCTCCCAAGTTGAATCTTCAGGACCGTACCAGGTCCATTGGACCTTTACTATCCCTACGGCTCAATTCCGAAGATGCTTGATCTTCTGATCCAATATGCACACTAGATTCACTTGAAAGTCGCCCTCTTGCTCCACCTGAATCACATTCGAATCAATGACATGATTAGAATCATGTACATACTTTTTAAGAAATGACACATGGAATACATTATGAATACACATTGATGCCAATAAGGCAAGCATATATTCTACATGACCAATTCTCTCCAGGATTTCAAATGGCCCAAAGTAACATGATGCCATCTTTGAAAAATTTCCCAACTTCAGGGAACTTCTCTTGGATTTTACTTTAAAGAACACATGGTCACCCACTTTAAATTATTTGTGAATTTTGTCTTTATCATCATAGTTTTTATACATGTCCTAGGTAGCCTTTAAATTCTATTTTATTTTCATCATCTTCTCTTCCATTTCCCTGAGTAGTTTTGGCCCAACCACTACTATGTCTGTTGGGTTGTTCGAGCTCACTGGTGTGTTGCACTTTCTTCCATAAAGTGCCTCAAATGGGCTCATATTTAGAGATGCTTGGTACTGATTGTTATAAGAAAACTCTATCAAATGCAAATAATCCTCCCATTTGCATGGTTTATCCATCACATACATCCTTATCATGTCTTATATCACATGATTCACCCTTTTTGTCTACCCATCTGACTCTAGTGATAAGTTGTGCTAAAATTCATATTTGTTCTAAATCCCTTGAATAATCCTTGTTCTATTACTGAGAGGGGGGGTGAATCAATGCTATTTCTTTTTAATCCTTTTTAACCACAACATATATAAGTGTTGTTATCCTTATGATCAGTTTATTGATATCATTCATCAAGTTCAAAATAAATAAACCATGAACAATGAGCAATCATACACATACACAGTACACCAGTATTTTTTTGTGGAAACCCAATGTGGGAGAAAACCATAGAATGTTTTTCTTATATTTCTTTAAGAAGCACATTCATTGGAAGCACCAACTTCCTTTGTTTTCTAGTTACAACTGGAAGGAGGCTCCAACCCCCTATATATATTAGTCTACAACCTAAGGGAATCTCCAACTCCCCAATTCTCTAGATACAACCAGAAGGAGGCTACAACCCCCTATGTTATTCGGCTACAACTAGAAGGTGGCTACAACCACCTATCCTTGCCCCATCCAAATCACCATGAAGTATAAATGCCAAATGTAGACAACCTGTCACTATCACTAAATCAACTTTGTCACTATCACAACTGTCACTGAAAGAATATTCCATCATGTACCAATCTTCTTCAAAATTTCCTACAGATCTATGACATATCTATTCTACGACACATGGATATCCGTGCCTTTCCTTATTGTAACTCGCGGGTATCCGTGCCTATGTTTTTTGTAACTCACATACTATCACAAATCTATACTAGTATCATAAATGTTTTCTCTATCACTATGTTTGTGTCCTTGTCTCAGTCTCTATCACTGTCTGATCACTCTGTATCTGCTCACAAACTGGTTGATCTAATAGACACAATACTCATCCAATATCCAAGTATATCTAACACAACCATGTACTAGATGCATACACATGTCTCACTGAACTCATGTGATACAAGAACCTCTTACATTAACCATACATCAAACTCTCATTTTTATGCAAATCTAACCTATACTATGTTTCAACCATAAACTCTCAAACATGTACCACTCAATCATATAGCAAAAACACTGACAAATGATTCTCACAATGCACTACAAGAAATGTCAATAAATCAAACTAGGTGCACCGACAATGTACTTCACCAGATCTTCCTCAGCAAGAACCATACAACTAATAACATCTTTAGGCAAATACCCAAGCTCACAAAACCATACCTCAATCATGTACTAACAAATGCCTCAAATATATCCCAACAAAGTGTGCCAGATAGATATAAAGTATACCATCACTGTACATATGTATATTTGCCTTATGCAACATATATCATACAACCAATGATATCCCAAAGGCATCTACTAACCCCCATATTACCATACCTCAATCTATCACAAATATCCAATCATGTAACATACATTTTTTTTTATCCTGTAGCTTGATATGTCGTACATGAACACTACCACACCTTCCTATAGCCACTTCTCAGCTCTACAACTTGTCATTGATGATAGATCAGATCTTGTTTTTCATCTTTGGAAATATATATGTGCTTTGTCTTCAGTAAACTCGTGGGTATCCATACGTTGTCCCACTGTGTCTCGCAGATGTTCGCTCCCTTCTAGTATTGCAACCTGGGGGTGCCTTTAGTAAAACCCTAGTTCATTACCCACAATCTCGACCCTTCAAGCCTGCAACTTTGTCGTTTCTTTAGAATCACTGCTATACATTTGTCAATGATACATGCCCATAACATTTTACAAAATAGATATTCAATATGCTCAAATTAGGTGCTAATGGGAGACCCTTTCTCTCTTATTTATACTCTCCAAGTAGCTTCCTTTAGGGGTTATCTTCTAATTTTTTTACCCAACTTCCCTCTTTTAGGGATAACCCACTTTTAGCTACTTTTCCCACTTGCAACCACTTTACCATAAATAGTAAACTCGCCACTTCTTGTTGCAACTAATTTATTTTTAATTATTTTCCTATTGCAACAAATTTACCCATGATTAACTCCTAGTTACAACCACATTTACTAGTAGACTTCTTCTAGGATCTTCTAGAATAATTGACTTCTTTGACCTTCTAGGGGCTTCTAGATAACTCATGAGGGTTCTCCAACTTCACTATGCCATATCTTCTCAACTATGAGGAACTATGTGATGTACCACATATCACCGAAAATGACATGACATGCGCTATCCATCTACGATAGTATGTCTTGCAAATTCACTTATATTCATTACATTATTCCTCAAACAAATAATGGCTACTTATCCATACCTCTATGGATATCGTAATATGCTACTGGACTTACTTCAAGGGTTGACATCAATTACAACCAACCCAATTAATAAACAATCTCCCCCTTTGGCATTGATACCAACACTCTGATGCAACATTGAATTCATGACACTCATGCTCCCCATGTGACAATCGCTCCCCCTGGAATCATGCCTCTGTGTTGTCTCTCCATGCATCTGATAAATCTCTCGCCCTTTGAAATCAATGGAAAAGGTAACTTAATGTCGGGGTTGCTTCCCCTGTCTGAACTCTCCATGGGGTTTCTCCCTCTATCTAAATTTTCCTATGTCATCTTCATGGTGCTTCCTCATGTAAATATATGACATATAAGAATAACATTCAAAAATCATTGTGGGGAAAAAACTATGCCAAGTTTCTAGCGAAGATACTCAAAAGCTTTCCTTGGAAGCGGTTTTGTAAAGATGTCTGCAATCTATTCTTTGGTCCCAACATATTCAACTTGAATGTTCTTCTCTGCAACTCGTTCCCATAGAAAATGAAACTTGATCGAAATATGCTTCATATTGGAGTGAAATATTGAATTCTTTGAGATATTGATGGCGCTTGTGTAATCACAAAATCTTGGAATGGGCTCATCATACTCAACCTATATATCTTTCAATGTTTGTTTCATCCATAAGACCTGTGTACAACATGTTGTTGTTGAAATATAATATGCTTCAGTTGTAGACAACGATACTACTAATTGTTTCTTACTTAGCCAATATATCAAACACTCACCCAAGTAGAAAGCTGATCCACTTGTAGTTCTTTGATCATCAATGCAACATGCCCAATCTTCCTCTATGTAGCTAATAAGTGATATATCATTTCCTTTTGGATACCATAATTCAAACTCTTTTGTACCCTTGAGATATCTAAATATCCTATTAACTGCCAAAACATGTGATTCCTTTGGTGTTTCTTGAAATTGTGCTACTTGTTTAACTGCCTACATCACATCTATTCTAGAAGTTGTAACATATAGTAAGTTGCCAATCATTGACCTGTATTGCCTCTGATCTGTAGCCTTTGAATCATCATCTATACTTAACTTGCAATTGGTTTGCATAGGAGTACCAACTAGTTTGCAATCTTCCATTCTGAACCTCTTTAGCATTTCTCTAATATACTTGGTTTGAGAGATAAAAATGCCTTGATTTCTTTGACATATCTTAATGTATAGGTTGTTGTCTTCATTTCCTTTTGTGAACCCTTTCTGATGTAAGTATCTTTCCAGTCTAGAATACCATGCTCTGGGGGCCTGTTTGAGACCATACAAGGCCTTCTTCAACTTGCAAACATAATTTTCATTCTCTGACAATTGAAATCCTTATGGTGGCTCATTGTAGACTTATTCTTATAGATCCCCATTTAGGAAGGATGATTTTATGTCCATATGATACACTTTAATATTCTTGGAGCATGCATAAGCTAGGATCAATCTGATTACTTTCATTCTGGAAATTGGGGTAAAATTTTCTTCAAAGTCTATACCTTCAACCTGAGTGTATCCTTTACATACCAATCTTTCTGTGTTCCTGGTAACATGTCCATCTTCATTCAATTTGTTTATGAAGACCCACTTTGTACCAATCATAATTTTGTTCCTTGGCCTTGGAACAAGTTCCCAAGTGTTATTCTTCTCTATCTAATCTAACTCTTCATCCATGTATTTGATCCAAAATTCATCCTTGTTGGCTTCTTCAAAATTGGTTGGCTCAATTTCGGGTAGTAGTGCTAAGTTTAGTTGTTCTGGTGAATGGATTATTCTTCTAGTTTCAAATCATGCATCTTTGTTCCCGATAATCTGACCTGATGGATGATTCTTTTGTATTCCTCTGCTAGGTGTCTTTGGAGGTACTTTAAGATCTTTTTGTTCTTTCTCTTCTTATGACTGTTATTCTTCATCTTCCTCTTTTGTTACTTCTTCTTCCTTTATTTCTTCTTCGTGAACATGTTCCGTTGAATCCTTTCCTTCTTCTTTTATCCTTCATCCACCTATCTCATCAAACATCACATTGATGTTTTTCACAATTTTCTTGAGCCTTATATTGAAGCACTTGTATGATTTCCTTGTGCTTTAGTACCCAACAAGTATACTTTTGTCAACACGAGATTCAAACTTTCCCATTTTTCCATCTTCTCTTTTAATGTATCATTTACTTCTAAAAACTCTGAAATGTTTCACATTCGTTGGTCTTCCTTTCCATAGCTCATAGGGAGTTTTATCACGGTTTTTTCTGATCATTCCTCTATTTTGAATGTGAATTGTTGTATGCACTACCTGTACCCAAAAAACGACTGTCAACTTGGAATACATTAACATAGTTTGGGCCATTTCCTGTACTATCCTATTATTCCTTTCAATGACCCCATTTTGTTTTGGTGTCCTGGCAACAAAGAATTGCCTCTTTATACCATGCTTACTACCGAAGTCCATAAATTCCTTTGAGGTAAACTCTCCTCCATTGTTCGATCTCAAACATTTGATTTTCAAATCTATTTCATTTTCAACCATCTCCTTGTACATTTTGAAGTTCTCAAATGCCTCTGACTTCTTCCCGAGAAAACAAACTGCAGTCATTCTTGTATAATCATCAACTAATAGCATAAAGTATTGATCACCTTTCAAACCTTTTGTTATATTCGGTTCAACTAGATCGGTATGTACAATTTCCAGTAGTCTTGTTGTGGAGTATTCCTTCGATTTGAACTTGGTCTTTGTTTGATTTCCTTTTTGACAATGCTTTCATAATGTACATGTTGGCTTCACAATCTGGGGAATTTCTATGAATGCTTCCTTTTTGTTGACCTTGACAAGATTATCAAAGTTTATGTGACCCATTCTTTTGTGCCATAACCAAACTTCATCTTCCTTTCCTAAACAACACTTTTCTTTTCCAATTTCACTTAGTACGTATATGTTTCTTGGAGTTCTCATAGATGTCGCCACCACTCTACCTGAATCTTCTTTTCTTATCTTGCATTTTTGTGAATCGAACACAAGTTTGTGACCTTGGTCACACATTTGACTTACACTTAGAAGATTGTGTTTCATATCTTCCACTAGTAGAACATTTTCTTCCTTGGCATCCTTACTTCCAATATTGACTGTGCCTCTTCCAATGATTATGGTTGAGTTGTCATTTCCAAAAGAGACCGATCCATCTCTTTCCTTTTTCAAAGTTATAAACTTGTCCTTATCACCCCTCATGTTCTTTGAACAATCACTGTCAACATACCAACCATGTTTCTTGTGTTGATCTTGTAGAGTGAGTGTGCATTCTCCATTGTTGTATTGATTATGATTTCTTACCCATATTCTTTGTGTTTATTGTCCGTGGATGTTATTATTTTGTTTTGATTATCTTGGAGGAACTCTCATTCTACAATATTTGGCCATGTGTCTAAATTTGTTGCACTTGTAGCATTCCACTTTGGTACTCAAAGATTCAAACCTATTGTAGTTTTTTCTCTTCATTTCATTAGGCCTTCTTGAATAAGCATTTATTGTATAGCCTTCATAGTTGTTTATGTTTTTGTTGTTGGCTCTACAATTCATAGCCTTGTGCCCAAAATTATTACATGAATACCATATTCCAATAAAAATTGTTTGATACCTGGGAGTTGGATATCTTATGAACGGTGTTACGTTTTTTAATCCTTCTTCGTCTCGAGATATTTTTTCTTCTGACTGTTGTTTATTTTGAACTCTGAATCTTCTTGGAGGTGGAGTATATATGTGATCTTCTTTTTTAAGCTTCTTGTCTTCTTCCTTTTCATTAGATCCTCGGATTGTCTCTGCATAGATTCTTTCCTGTGTTTCCTGATCTTTCATTTTGGAGCTTGAGCCCTTTTCTATTTAGTTGTATCCTAGTTCAGACTTGTCATGATGTGGCCTTTGATTTCTAATAATCTTATCCGAAACTTTATATTTGTTCTACATGTTTTTCTTCTTAAGTTATTTTCTTAATATAACAATCTTTGCTTCCAAACTTCCAATGATCCTGTCTTTTTCTCCTAACTGTTCTTTGAGTGCTTATTCAATTCTCTTGTCTTCTTCTATTTGGATTTTTAATTTAGTGACCGTCTTCTCTAGTTCTTCAGAGTTGGTATTTTGAGTTCCCTCTTTTCTTTTTAGTTCTTCCTGTAGTGACTTGTTTTTCTTATTTTCCCTTTTTATAACTTCTATGGCACTCAACAATTCTTCTTTGTAATCAACTTCTACCTCTTTATATTATTCCTCGGTGCCTTCTTCATCAGAGTCTTCTACCCCCATGAATAGAACCCTTTTGTTATCACTATCACTTACTTCATCTTCGTCTGATGAGGAATTGTCTTCTTTCATGCAAAGGCTTTTCTTGAAAAAATTATTTTTAGTTATTTTGCCTTTGTATATTTTTTCCCTCTTAGAGTCATCTTCTTCATTTATTTTATTTTTCTTATGGGGAAATTTATTGGCAAAATGACCAATACCATCACAATTAAAATAAATCAATGGAAGCTTACCTCTATATTTTTTGGTTCCCTTTTTCATCCTTCTGACAAAGTTTGATACTTCATCATCTTCTAAGATATCACTACTACTACTATCTGTCTTTGCCTTTTGCTTGTCCTTTTTCTTTGTCTTCTAAGATGCTTTGAATGGTACTTACTTAGTAACTAGATTGACTTGTTCTGTTCTCATCTCATAATTTGTGAGTGTCCCATGCAACTCATCCATGGTTAGTGTAGCTAGGTCCACTCTCTCTTCTAGTGTTGAAATATTTTAATCAAATCTCATTGGTAGAGATCTCAATACCTTTTTGACAACAACTTGTTCCTTTAACTCATCTCCCAAACCTTTGATATTGTTTACTACTTCATCAACTCATAAAAATTAAGTTGTTATGTCTTCATCTTCATTCATCTTCAGTTGTTCAAAATTTTCTCTGAAAATTTGAAGTTAGCTTCCTCGACTTTCTCATATCCTTTGTATATGTTCTTCATTTTGTCCCATATTTATTTCGCAGAATCACAATGAATAACCTTGATGTATATTGATTTAGTCAGACAATTCAGGAGTGCACTTGTAGCTCTTGAATTATTTTCTTCAAGTTTCTTTCCATCTTTATTTGTTGGAGGAGTGGTTGGTGATTTGTATCCATCTACTACTAATTGCCATACATAAAATCCTAGTGTTTGTATGTGTGTCTTAATTATTTTTCTTTAGAAGGAATAATCTTCCCCATCAAACTATGGTATCCCAATCTTAGAGTAATCCATGATCTCCTTCCAATTGTGAGACTGTCTTTTGAAGGAACTGCTCTGATACCAATTGTTGGATTACTGAGGGGGGGTGAATCAATAATATTTATTTTTAATCCTTTTTAACCACAACATATATAAGTGTTTTTATCCTTATGATCAATTTACCAATATTATTCAACAAGTGCAGAATAAATAAACCATGAACAATGAGAAATCATACACATACACATTACACCGATATTTTTACGTGGAAACCCAATGCGGGAGAAAACCACAAAATTATTTTTCTTATATGTATTTAAGAAGTACATTCATTGGAAGCACCAACTTCCTTTGTTCTCTAGTTTTAACTGGAAGGAGGCTCCAACCCCCTAGATTTCTCAGGCCACAACCTGAGGGAAGCTCCAACTCCCCAATTCTCTGGCTACAACCAGAAGGAGGTTACAACCCCATATGTTCTTTGGATACAACCAAAAGGTGGCTACAACCACCTATACTTGCCCTGTCCAAACTGCCCTGAAGTATAAATTCCAAATGTAGACAACCTATCACTGTCACTATCACAACGGTCACTCAAATATTGTTCCAACCTGTACCAATATTCCTCAAACTTCCCTGTAGATCCACGACCTATATATTATGCAACACGTGGATGTATGTGTCTTTCCTTACTGCGACTCATGGGTATCTGCGCCTCTGTTTGTTGCAACTCGAAGATTAGCACAAATCTCTTCTAGTATCACAAATGTTGTCTCAGTCACTCTGTCTTTGTCCCTGTCTCAGTCTCTGTCGTTGTCTAATCACTCTGTATCTTCTCACAAATTGGTTGATCTGGTAGACACAATACTCATCCAATATCCAAGTAGATCTAATACAACCATGTACTAGATTCATACATATGTTTCACTGAACTCATGTGATACAAGAACCTCTCACATTAACCATACATCAAACTCTCATTGTTATGCAAATCCAACTTGTACTATGTTTCAACCATAAACTCTCAAACATGTACCACTCAATCATATACCAAAAACACTGGCAAATTCTTCTCGCAATTCACTACAAGATATGTCAATAAATCAAACTAAGTGCACCAGCAATGTACGTCACCAAATCTGCCTCAGCAAGAACCATACAACTAATAACATCTTTAGGAAAATACCCAAGCTCACAAAACCATACCTCAATCATGTACTAGAAAATGCATCAAATATATCCCAAAAAAGTGTGCCACTGATAGACAGAAAGTATACCAGCATTCTACCTCTGTAGATCTTCCTTATGCATCATATATCATACAACCAATTATATCCTAAAGGCATATATTAACCCTCATATTACCATACCTCAAGCTATCACAAATATCCAATCATGTAACATACCTTTTTGATCTTGTAGCTTGATATGTCATACCTGAACACTGTCACACCTGAACACTGTCACACCTTCATGTTGCCACTTATCATCTCTGCAACTTGTCATTGATGATAGATTAGATCTTATTTTTTAGATTTGGCAATAGATCCGTGCTTTGTCTTCAGTAAACCTATGGGTATCCACACTTTGTCCCACTGTGTCCTGCAGATGTCCACTCCCTTCTAGTACTGCAACATGTGGATGTCTTTAGTAAAACCTTAGTTCAGTACCCACAGTCTCGACCTTCGAACCTACAACTTTGTCATTGCTTGATACTCACTGCTATAGATTTGTCAATGATACCTACCCATAAAATTTCACAAAATAGATATTCAATATGATTGAATTAGGTTCTAATGGGAGACCCTTACTCTCTTATTTATACTCTCCAAGTATCTTCCTTTAGGGGTTATCTTCTAATTGTTTTACCCAAATTCCCTTTTTTAGGGATAACCCACTTTTAACTACTTTGCCCACTTGTAACCACTTTACATAAATAGTAAACTCACCACTTCTTGTTGCAACTAATTTATTTTTACTTATTTTCCTATTGCAACAACTTTACCCATGATTAACTCCTAGTTACAACCACTTTGACTAGTAGATCTCTTCTAGGAGATTCTAGAATAATTGACTTCTTTGAACTTCTAGGGGATTCTAGATAAATCATGAGGGTTATCCAACTTCATTATGACATATCTTCTCAACCGTGAGGAAATATCTAATGTACCACATATCGCCGAAAATGGCATGACATGTATTATCAATCTATGATAATATTTCCTACAAAAACACTGATATTCATTACATTATTCCTCAAACAAACAAGGGACACTTATCCATACCTCTGGGGATACCAGAATATGCTACCAGACTTGCTTCAAGGGTCGACATCAATGAAAACTAACCCAATAAATCAATAATTCTTTCCAAAATTTTAATGTAAATTTTAGATCTATGTCAGATACAATTGTCTTGGGTTACCATGTAGTCAAGCAATTTCTCTCATATAAATATCAACAATGTCGGTTGCCTTGTGTGTGAGCTTTATTGGAATAAAATGGGCATCATTAATAATCTTATCCACCACTACCATGATATGATCATGATTCTTATTTGTTCTGGGTAGTTTGGTGATGAAATCCATTGTTACAACTTCTCATTTCCACTCAAGAATGGGAAATGGTTGTAGCAAACCAACTGGGTGTTTATGCTCAATCTTGACCTTTTGACACTCCAAACAACTGACAATAAAATCAGAAACCTATTTCTTCATACATGACAAATAATAATGACTCTTGACCGTTGCAGCTGTTGGAGCCACCTTTGTTTTTTAGCCTTTTTTAAATTTTATATCTTAACGCTTGAAATTGAAAGCTGGTTTTGGTATTTTACTTTATTTTCCCCAAAATTTCAGAAGTCTCATCACGCAAGAAGCAATGGCTATCATAATCTTAAGGCATGATTTATTTATTTATTTATTATCGTTTAAACGAGTCTCTCCTTTTTACCTCGGGATGTCGCATGTCGGAAGTTATAGATCACATAGTTTACAAGTCCCGAGGGGCGAAACAATGAAATAGTTTAAAAAAAAAAGTTTACCCAGATCAATACTGAGAGTAAAGATACTCTAAACCATAGTTAAGCATCATTGGGATTTCGTGTCTCATCATTTTCTAGCTCCAAAAGTCTTACCGTCATAACCCCGACAGTCGAAATCGCGAGATTCATGTTTTAGTAACCCAGGTTAATGTTAAAGGTAAAAAGCTTAACCGCGGTTAAGATCTGTCGGGAATTTGCAACTCGGCATGTTTTCCCTCAAAAGATATACCTTTGAAGCCCCGAGTCAGGAAGTCGCGATGTAAATAGAAACAAAATTAATTAAACACTTAATCCGATTTTATCTTCCATTTTAATTAGATCATATCATCGCGATCTCGCAATTTCGCAACTCGGCATACGAGCCTCCCGGAAGCTATACCTTCGAAGCCCCGAGTCGCGAAGTCGCAATATAAATAAAAACGTAATTAATTAAATGCTTAATCCTGGTTACATTTTTTATTAACCAAAGCTAATTATCGCAATCTCGGTTTTTAGAGGTTTAAAGGGTTAAAGTGAAAGCCCCCGATGAGGCGAATGCCGAAAGATTAATTAACATTTAAAAAAGGCCTGATTAATTAAGCTAAGCCAACATTTCCAGTGTTTTAATACGAACATTAATATGCACAGTCTCTAAGGAAATTTTAAACTTTCCTTGCGTCAACTTGCATTACGAACTGTCAAAATCTATGACATTAATTGGAAATGAGGCGAATCGACAAGTAAGGATTTGGTTTTTATTTGCTAAATTTATATTTAAGAATGATTTGACCGTTCTGTTTCTAAGGACGACCTAGTTTTAAATGGTCGAAGGCACGAATCTTTTATTTGTTGTCACAAATTTCATTTTTATTCTATGCAGAGAAAACCTTTCTCGAGCGAACTAATTTCTATATGTATACATATTTTTATCACAGGAGAGCTAAAGTAGAATCCCCTGCCATGGCCCCGTGAAAAGCGTCTAAAGCCACTGTTGAGGTTTCAGGACAAGGTTCAGACAATGTTTATGATATTTCACCTCGAAGTGTCGACTCTGTCAAGACCTAGTCGTATATTTCTGAGGTTCTACAATCCAAATTGGTAGATGTTTCGGATGATTCCAGTGACAATGAAAAAGACAACCTAATCACCAAATATAAGATTGTCGTCCAGACTGAAATTCATAAAGTAGCGGCTAGGCCATGTCTACTCCCTTACTACGATATTGTCTGGTGGGCATTAGACCATGTAGATATACCAACCAGAACCATTGTCAATGAGAAGAGATTCATTATTGGGACTTTCAGACCCGAACAATTGCAGGCTATGTACAAGTTGCCCACCGTGTCAGACTTAGTATACAATGTAGAATTCCTAGAAAGTTTTAAACAGAAGGAATGTGTGCAATACGACAAGAGTATGTCCAGTTTAATCAAAGATTGGGTTTCACACCCTGCGAAGTTCAGGGCGGACAGTAATGGTATATATTCAATATCTTCTCTGGAACCACAGTTTAAATATCTAGCTATGATGACCTGCAGATTATATGGGAGAGAGGACACCACGCATTTTTTCCTTTATTGGGTGCCTCTAATCCATTCAGTTGCCAAAGGCTATTCCTTCGACTGCACTAAACTATTGTCTGATAGTTTGACCAGTCGAGTTACAAAGTATTGAGAGCAGAAGGAGAGCAGAAAGATCACTTCATTCTTTATGTCCACGTATATAATGGACGCCGTGTGTTTTCTGATGCCTTTTCCCTTGATGAGTTGGAGCTGGACTCCATCGGAAGCTGAGCCCATCCACATCTACCATTCAAAGCTGTGGGAAGACAAAGATTTAGATTTTGTATATGAAATCTTTAACTGGGTAATGGTACCGTTGCACATCACTACCTTCGGCCACCTGCCACCCAGGATCTCAGATGGTATCATGGTAAATCTGAGCAGTATATCCGATTGGTACGTGGAAGCAAAATTTTCATATCTCAGGGTTTTCAACGCTTATGTTCCTCTGAATGACTTACCACTATTCATACCCGATAGGCTGGCTTGTTGTGAGATTTCCAGGCAAATCGTAATCAGTGGCATAAGCAAGGAACTTAAGGGATATTCTAAGAAGGTATGTCCACCTTTTCCTATTCATTTGAATTCCTATTCTTTGTTAGATTTCGGGCATGCTAAAGATGAGGCAGCAGCCCTGTAAGACCTGAAATTGGTTCATGTCGAATTCAAGAAGCACGATCCATATAGGGTCGTAAGTAACCACTTAGCCAATTGCGGGCTTAAAAGGTTTGAGCACGAACATTCACCCTCGGATGACATTTTTCGAGGCACGAGATCTTATGCTGAGGTTTTGGCTCGAATACAAGCCCAGGCGCCTAAAGAAAGGGCCGATGTTTTAAAATTCCAAGAGCATCGGTGGAGTTGTCTTCCCTGAGTATTGTGGGGTGAGAATCCAATAACAGCAGAGGTGCAACAAAAAGAAGCCGAAGGCTCAAAAGATTCAGCACCCAGATAAGAAGAACACCAGGAAAGGGAAGAGCAAACTAGGAGCTCGAAACCAGAAATGAAAACTCCCGATCCACCGAAAAAGCAGACTCCAGTTGCCACTCCAGGCCAATCAACTAAGAAAATCGGAGATCCCATTACCTCCATTACTCCCTTACAGTCAACTCAAGGGAACATAGACACAGGGTGGATTTTCAATGAATAATTGAGACCTATAAGGATGGAAGAGCTCCCTCCAAATGAGTTATTTTTTGATAAAAAGAGAAAAGCTGCGGTAAAAAGAGAATTCTATCAAGAAGCAGGATCAATGGCCAAGAAATTTAAGGTGTTGACCAACAGGAAAGATATGAAGAAAGAAGAGTTTACGACAGAAATAGTCGGGACATTAGGAGCGTTTGATAAGGCAAACCAATTTTCAGTCGGGGTTTTGAAAAATCAGCTGAAGCAAAAAAATCACCTCATCAAAACCTTAGAAGCTAAGCTAGCCACAACAAAGGAAGCTGCCAAGGACCAAGTGAACACAGGAATAGAACAAGCAAGAATGGCTGACAAAAACGAAATCGAGCTGCTCAAAGCTAAGCTCGAACAAGCAGAGCTGGTAGCTCAGACTAGTCAAATACAGGTAGGCCTGCAAAGAGACTTGATTGAGCAGCTACAGGTTAGATTAGAGTTTGTCGAAAGCCAAGTTATAAATATTGGGATATTCCAGTCCCAGGCTATGGAGATTCGGAGCAGAGTTTCTGCAGCCCAATGAAGTTTACTTACCAAGGTAAGGAAGATTTAAGACAACTGCCTGCTTGTTGATCAAGTATTGGAAAACTTATCTGACAGAGAGAGAGAAGCTGGAGCAGCTAGGGTCACATTTCAAGAGGTTGTAATAGCTACAACAAACAAGGAATCGGCAAATAGTTCTGAGTTTTCCATTTCGGAACAGACCCGAGGTAATATCTTGTTGAAAGAATGGGAACGCAGCATATCAGAAGGAAAATTGCAAGCCAAGAGGATAAGGAAATCCTGGGAAGAGGCCTTCGGTTCTATAGATGGAAATCTGTTAGGCATTGATAGTGAGAGCAATGTTGAGACACTCAACCAAATGAATATAGTGAAATTCTCGCTTGATATAAATGAGAAAGAAGAAAGAGATTCAGCTGAAATCTCACAAGTAACTCTGGCAGACATAGTTCAAATAGATAAATGGATTATTAAACCAAGTGTGTGATTGTGCACTATCGACACCCTAGACCGACAGATGGAAGAAAGGTTACCACAATTAGTTAGAGATTGTTATATTTTTTAGGCCAATTGTCAAGTAGAACCTTCTAGGTTGATATCTCGACTGGTGGAAAAATGTGTCACTTGTACCAAGAATGCAAAGGGGCAGGCTTCTGGTGCCAAATAAAGACAGAGATAAAGAAATGAAACAATTGATCTCCTTCTTGTTGTAACTGAAAATCCTGGAACGATTGAGATTCCATCATATGTAAATCTGTATAAATATACAATAGAAGGAAGGAACAAAGGGCTGGACCTTTTTGGATCGATTGTAATAGAGATTTTTCTCCCTTGAGATTTAATACAAAGCAAATCCGAAGATTCTCGATTCCGTCACGACTGTGTTATGAGTTTGTTTCCTTGTATTTCATATTTTATTTCATTTCATATATATATCTGATGAATGCTTCGCTATAACTTAGTACAACCTCTACTATAGTGAATAAATTTTAGTTTTCTATATTGTTTACCATTTTTCCTTTGTATCGGCTATTAGCAGGTATAAGACCAGTGAGCATTTTAGATTTCTATATATATTTTATGCTTCATCAGGTTATTTCTTTACCTTTTTCTTCTTTTGTTTATAAGTGAGATTCCCCCTTGATAGGAGCCTTACATAATAGACAACTTAATGTTTTCTCACACCTCATACATATTTTTTAAAATATAACTCAGTTACAGGAAAGGGCCTTTGGTTTGCACCCTGTTTTCACTACTGGAGCTATAAACTCTCCTTTATACGACCGAAATCGAGACAACATCTAAAAAAGTATTGAGATTTTATTATCATTTTGTTCCTTCATGACTGTCCCTGTGACAAGATAGCCTAATATCCAACCCGAACTATCAGATCAAACACATATTGCCTTGAATCTTTTTGATACTATTATTAAAACAACCACTACCCGGGTGGAACTGGAACGTTCGTGGGCAGCGATTGAAAGAGACATAAACATCCAGGAACAGTTGGAAGCTAGACAACAACCTAGAAATCGACCCTAGCTTCCCTTGCCGAAGGTTGACATTTCTTCCTTCTCTATCCCTTACTCACTTTTGGATGCCTAGACACTGTACTTCTAAGCCTTAAGTACAGACTCTGGAACAACAACAACCATTTTTTGGTAGCCTAGGTGCCCAACATAAGGCACATTGTGCATTTCTTTTAAAATCATATTTTTCAATTCATGAGAATTTGGCACATAAATTTCCCCCCTGTACATGAGAATTTCATCTTTTTCTAGCTTATATTCTTCATTTTTCTGTTGCAAAACACCTTGCTATAATTTTGTCTTTATTTCCATGTACGGTAAATCTGATTTTGTAGCCTCTAAGATTCTATATTTCAAATATGATTGGTACATGCTAATGGTTGTATCATGCATCTCATGCACCCTTCTACTGAGTGCATCAACCACCTTGTTCTTTTTCCCCTTGATATGATTTATATCAAAGTTATATTCACTGAGGAATTATAACCACCTGCTTTGCCTTGCATTTAGAGTTGGTTTTCTAAATAAATATTTCAGACCACTATGGTATGTTCTCAACTCAAATATTTTTCCCATGAGGTAGTGCCTCCACATCTTCAAGTCATGCACTATGGCTGCCAATTCCAAATCATGAGTAGCATAGTTCCTTTCATGCTCCTTTAATTTCTTTGATTCATAGCGCACCACATACCCATTCTGACTAAGGACTCCACCAAGCCCTTCTTTACATGCATCAATGTATACAATAAATTCTTCATTTGGATCAACAATCCTTAGTATTGGATCACTTGTTAATAAATACTTCAAGTGTTGGAAACTCCTTTCACAATATGATGTCCACTCAAACTTCACACCCTTCTTATGCAAGGAAGTGATTGGGTGTGCAATATTTGAGAATCCCTCAATGAATCTTCTGCAGTAACCTACATGTCCCATGAATGATCTCACCTCAAAGACATTACTTGGTGTTGGCCACGCCTCAATGGCCTTTATCTTTTCTGGGTCCACTGCTATTCATTCCTATGAAATGATATGGACCAAATAATGAATTTTCTTCTAATAGAATGAGCACTTGCTCAATTGGGCATACAATTGATGCTCCCTCAATACCTGTAACACCATTTTCAAGTGTTTCTCATGCTCTTATTCATACTTAAGATATATAAGAATGTCATACAGGAAGACAGTGACACACTTATCTAAGTATTCTCTGAAAATACCATTCATTAGACACATGAAGATAGTGGGTGCATTTGACAACCCAAATGGACCCACTGTGAACTCATAATGATCATACCTCGTTCTGTAGGTAGTTTTGTTAATATCTTCTTCGTTAATTATTACCTGATGATAGCCTGACCTGAGATCAATATTCGACAATATTAATGCATCTTTCAGTTGATCAAAGAGGTCATATATCCTTGGCAAAGGATACATGTTGTTCATAGTTACCTTGTTCAACTACCTGAAGTCAATGCAAAGTGTCAATGTTCCATCATTTTTCTTCAGAAATAATATTGAGGCACCCCAAGGTGACACACTTGGGCATATATACCCCTTCTTTAGAATCTCTTTAAGTTGCATTTCTAATTCCTTCAGTTCTAGTGTACTCATCCTGTAAGGGGTCTTGGATATTGGGGCTGCTCTAGGCATCATACTGATGGAGAAATCAATATCTCGCTTGGGTGGAAATCTTGGTATTTCTTTAAATATATCCTCAAACTCTTTTAGGAATGCATAATATTCAATATTTGGCACCTCATATTTAGGTGTCTCTTCCATATGTGTTGCAAATATTTGACACCCTTTCCTATAATTGTTATTCAACTGCAAGGTTGTAACTTCTTTGGCAGTTACTTCCCTGGGAATTCCATGTACTATCCTTGAGTTCCCTTCCTCATCCAATAAAGTAAATTCCTTATTATAATAGTCTAGGACAACATGAAGTTGGTCCAACCAATCCATACCAATTAGATAGTCATAGGAACCTAAAGGTATGATGTTCAAATCTTCCCTAGTGCACAGTCCATTCATGTCCATTGGGCATGCTTTAACTGTCTCATTAATTTTCCTTTTAGCTCATGTAGCCAGCTGCACCAACCAATATTTTCCAAGCTTTCTTCATGGAAATTGAAATATTTCCACCATATTAGGATCTAGATAACTATGAATAGCTCCTAAATCAATTAAAATAGCAATGGTTTGGTTGTTGATCTTACCTTCCACTTCAATCATATGTGACTAAAACTCATATTTTTTGTTATCCAGGGTTGTGTATATCCTAGGTACATTTATTCCCATGTTCTCCATTGTATCATATTGTTGTACATAGTGAAAAGTCCTCACTTTTTCACCTCTGTTAGGGAAATCTTTATACAGATGATCTCCCCCACAACCCCAACATTAAATAGGTGGATTCCTTGTTCTTTTCCCCAATGTCTCAGTCATTCTGGGTTCTTTAAAAGCTGGTTGTCCCTGAGAATTATTCATGAATAATGGTGGCTTAGTTCCCTTATTCAATTGTTCCATCTTGATTTTCTTATTTTCTTCCCAAGCATTTCAAAAAGTTGGTCTTCCTTTATGTTCATCATAAAGGAATTTATCCCTTCTTATAGTTTCCTCTAGTGTCTTGGGATCATCATATTGTATCTTATCACTAATAAATGATGACATCCCACTCAAATACCTTTGAATCTTAACTTGGCCATCCTTGATGAAAGAAACATACTTCAAAAGTTCTAAGAATGTCCTTTCATACCCATCTATCGTCATGCTCCCAAGCTTGAGTTCTAAGAACTCCTTCATTTTCTTATCATAGTATCATTTGGTCAAGTACTTATTTTGAAAGTACCTCTTAAATTCTCTCCAAGTAACCCTATTTTCATTAATGTTTTGCACCTACACAAATTGGTCCCACCACATTGATGCTTTTCCTTTGAGGTGATAGATGGAAATTCTTCCTTTTGATTGTGAGGAGTAGTTATGTTACTAGAAGTACTTCCTCATGCCCAATAGCTAGGTCTTTGCATCCTCATCCTTCTTGTGCTCACCATCAAATGTAGGTGGTTTTATTTTATTCATTTCTTCTTGTAGTTTATCCACCCCAGACCTTCTCTTATGGTTCCTGATAGAAGATGACATTGAACTATTGTGTTCCCCACTAGTTGAATGCCTTGGCGAGTGATGTTGATGTTTGCCAACAGTTGTTCTTGATCAGGGGATCAAATTTTGCTCAAAAATTCAAAGTGCTTGAAATCACTTCAAATCGAATGAGAGCGTAGGTCTCGTCGTTGCGAACCCAATGCAACACATTTGGATTCAAACGGATGTCGGGAGCGAGAGATATCGCGTTCTGTTCAAAATGGAAAACATGCAAAAAAGGGATGTTGACTGTACAGTCCGTACGGACGATGACGTGGAAGGACATACGATGATGTGGAAGACTGTTATCACTGAAATTTCGTCCACACATGGCGACAAGAACTCAGCATCGTCAAACAACAATGAAGTCATTCATGGCACTGGATTAATTTCACAGCATTGCAAAAGGGTCAAAAACTATACAAAGTAACCAAAAATTAAAGGGCGCTTTACAGAAGATGGGTGCGCGCACATATGCGTGGAACAAGAACGTACAAGGCGCGCATGCGTGCACGATGCGCGAATGTTAGCGAAAAAACCCGCACACCTGCTAAACGATGCATTTATTGAATTGGTCAGCCTCCCAACCTGATTTGACCATCAAATCTGAGCTGAATCCGCATGGTAGGCTGGTCAAAGACCTAATTGAGCCCTAAAGAGCCCCTTTTCACACCTCAAAGGAGTTATATAATCACCCAATGATATGCTATAAAAATCCATGAAGAAACATCATTTTTTGAAGGAATTTCATGTAATGTTATGCTGCTTAGATTGTTTTAAGGACTCACTCCTTGGCAATAACACATTAGCACCATTTCATTGAGCTATCCACCTCTACATTGAGTGGATGTGCTTGGAGTTATTTCACCATCATTCTCACTTTCTTATTGTAAGGAGAGCAAGTTTGTGAGGGCCCAAAGAGCCTTCCTTTGGAGGAAGAAGGAACCACAATTCCCTTTCTTCATTGTGCTTTGATTTCATCAATAGACCAGCTCAAAAACATTGGTGATATTGGTCTTGTTTTGTTTGTTATTTCTTTTTCCATATGCTCATAGTTTTAGTTTGTTTTAATTTAATTCTTTCTTATAGTTTTGTTGTTCTTTTTCTAACTCTTTCCTCTACAACTGTCATGCCCAGCAAGACCCAACTAGGCATGTAAGCACCCTTTATTTGCTCACCAAGTGACGAATTGGGTGAAAACATATTGGCAACCATACTGGAGAGAAGGTATCAATCCCTCCCTCATTTGGGTTTATTTTGATTTCCTTTTTATTTCATTAACTTGCAGGTTCACAAATCGGCCTCTACCGACCTGCTAACCAGTCAATTCACAAGAGAATTGAGAGAAATCCATCCAGATTTTCTTTCTCGGCCTCTTGTCACAGGTGCACGGGTTTTACACCCCACGGATGTGCATCATGATCGCATGCGCCTGAACAACAGTTTTTCTCTGCGATGGGATTTCAGTCTCAATTCTGTTAGCACGAAGGCACTTTATGTGCCTCTGTCTACACTAGAGGCCGTGCATTTGATCTAAATTTCACATTGTAAGGTCTTGGATGTGGGGAAAGTCATTTTCCTTCTTAATAATGATGTTATGCATGCTATAAATACTGCACCACTTAGACCCCTCAACTTATAAAGGGGATAGTCAAACAAACATAGACACTTAGGTGGATAAAAATCAATTTTCCTTATTTGCTTTTTGCCACATGGATGGCTTGCTTTGATTTACAATCTAAGGTGAACATCAATCTTAATCACATCTAATTCACATATTTGGGACTAGAAATTGAAGCAACAATCCTTGAGTATGCTCTTCTCTTGCGCCTTCGAGCGATCTTGAGAACCAGAAAAAGATTGTGAAAAACAATCTCACCTCCCTTAACAAAATTTCAAAACCTTTAGGAGAGGACAAAGGCCCTTTTGGGACCCCTCTTAGTTTCATTTTTCAAACATATCTTAAATTTGTAACGGGCCCATACATTCCCACATGTCACAAAAGTAGGATAGTGGTTGGAATTTTGCTTTCTTAGATCAAAAAACTAGGAGAGTTTAAAGGTTTGTAACGGACCCACACATGCCCACATGTTCAATCTAGGATAGTTTCATGCTTTTTCTAGATTAACTCACACATAGGGAGTTAAAGGATAGTAATAGACCACATGTCCACATGCTAGTTTCCTAGGGCTTTTAAAATTCCGCAAGGTTGTACC
>ML778679.1:532831-544242 GCA_009831015.1 Picea engelmannii
TGTTGTTTATATGCATCTTGAATGAGTAAATCCTATTAAAGTTGTGTTGCAAAGTTGATCCATTTGCTTTTAACACATAATTTTAACTTGCAAATATTTTCAAGAATACAAGTCTTCTTCATTTTTAGACCAGTTCTTCTCCTCTCATCATGATATATGTCACTCCATGATTTACTTGACTCAATCTCCTTATCCATTTTCTTCTATATTTTGTCTAAGCTCTGCATTAACTTGATGTTGAATCCTTCTTGCTACTCTTTGGCTTTCATAAGCTTCTCATTATCAACTTTATAACTATGTACATCATTTTGCAAACTTTTTATGGTCTCTACCAAGTTCATGCTTTCCTCCTTTCCTTATCCATGTCCATTTGATTTTGTACCTTCATTACCCATACATACATACATCCCTTTGATCTCATCTTCATGGTTGTAATCCCTCTGTGCATCTTCCATGCCTTCCATGCTTCTAAACTCTGTGTTGATCATGTTCTAATCTAAATGTTGTTACTCTACAAAATGTGCAGGAAACAATTGTTGCACACCCATATCTAGTGGGCACAACTTTTGTGTCACACACCAATATTATGCACGCATTACAAGCTCTGCACCACAAAAAACCAAGGTTTAGTGCGCTCACACCGCACACTAGTACTCCCTACACACCACCAATTCTATTTTCCCATGTTGTAAATATTTAACGCACACACACTATGCACTAACAGTGTGCACACACCAACAAATTTTCACTGTGCTCTGCCAGCACTCAATGTGCATGCCTTGTGCACCAATATTATGTGTGTGCCACAAGATATGCACTGTGTGATGCCAAATTCTAGTGCGCTCAATCGCACACCACTAATTATGCATCGTCCAGTGCCAAATTTTAGTGTGCAACCCCATGCATACTTATTTTTCCGTGCATCACCAACTCTACACCACGCAGTGCCAAATTTTAGTGCGCACACCCACACACCATTATTTTTTCATGCATCACCATATCTACACCATGCAACACCAAATTTTAGTGTGCACACCCATGCACCATTATTTTTCCTCACATCACCAGCTTTGCACCACACAACACCAAATTTTAGTGCGCACATTCACGCACCATTATTTTTCCGTGCTTAGATAATTTTTCCATAATTCCAACTCACAAACTTCATATTCATCTCTGTCCCATACAGGTCTGGTTTTGAATGAGAATCTCTGTAGTTAAACTTCACACAACGATTTTTTATCCTATAAACCCAATTTGATCTTTGCATAGGAATTTTGACCTTTCCCCTTCGAATTCCTCCATAACTTTGTTGCAAAAATTGGGGATTTTTCCCAATTTCGCCCAATTTTGTCCTGGGCGCCATGGATGCTCTATAAAATCAAAAATTCGGCCATCTACAAGCCTGAATTTCCCCATTAGAAACTGAAATTGCTTATTTTTAATTTCTAGGCTCGATTTCTTCACATTACCCATGATATTTCTCTCAATTTTATTGCAATAATTCAATCAAAAATTAATTCTCTGCGAATTTTCGCTTCAACATTCTGCTAACTCGACCCATCGATGCTCAGTATTGAAAACTAGGCTCTCATACCACATTGTAGCATCCCCGATCTCCAACTGGACTATGCCACTTAAAATTTTGAACTTTGATACTAATTCAAAGAATAAAAATACTCTACAAATGCACAGATTCATACAAAATAAAAAAAGAAATATGCATGCAACATACACAAGAAAAACCCATGAAACAAAATGCATAAATATTAATGCAGCACATGAATTAACACATAATTGACACTTATATTTGATTAAAATAACACTAACTGCGTGTAGACCTTCCACGTTCCTCCCATCCTTAGACCACACTTCGCATAACTCTCAGCAATCGGTCATCCATGAGTTGGGGATAAACTCCACCTAGGTAAGGGATTCCTAAATAGGATAAGGTATCTCAGACAGTAGGAAACTCAGTCACAGGTGCCGACTCAAACTAACATCCTACAGTCCCTCATTCCCCACATGCATGTCGCACCCCAAGAAGTGTGCCCCTTCTCTGCTCAATAGTCCCTCGGCTGGCCCACTTACTTTTTGGGGCTTCAGCAATAGGTTAGGTAGGAAGTCTCAAATCCCTATATCTATACTTTGGCACATTTGAAAATTTATTCTTAACAATTCTCTCACCTGGAGAGAATTCTCATGGGCCTGAAAACCTACCCCTTCAATATCCTACGAGATTGACAACCTGCTTCTTCAGTCCAACTCCCAAGCTAACCAGGGTACAGGTATAGTAACAATAGAGTTTAGATGACAACTGAGTGAGTGAAGGAAAAATGATAGAATCCCCAAAAATGAATTAAGTCCAAACTATATGTATGTGTGTTCCCAACTTGAAAGTTGTCATGTTGAGAACTACCTTAGGTCCACTTGTCCCCATCCTTAGAACTTAAGATAAAATAATTATCCATACTTTATACTTTAAGGAATTTAATATAATATTCCTTTGGGCTTAAGCCCACCCAGCTTAGCCCCTTATCCTTAAATTGTATCCCCCTTTCCTATCTAGTGGAGTTTATCCCCCCATACTCTTTTACATGGTTGGTCTGCAGTAATGATGTGTTTTCATTAATATTTTCATGTTACTACATATTACAATGATGGCTCACTAGCCATTTAACACCTAGCTCTCCAACCTAATAGACACACAGGAACTCTGGCCTCAAAATACATATACACAAAGGCACTCTGGCCCCAAAACCGCGTACTTACTCCATTGTATGCAAAACTCAATATGGTGTGAACCCTTCCTTTAGTGTGTAATCCTTGCACACTTACACAGGTGCATGATACATTATAAAATGTGTGCACTCCTTTGGTATGAGATTCCCATGCATTGACTCAATGAATGCATAATCGAACCAAATACCTTGTAGCATCATCTCACCAGCTTATATGTATATTTACATTTACATTTACAATCAGTACCCATAACTCACTAGCCTATATGCTCATTTACATTTATATTTACAATTGGGGTTCATCCTAGGGGTATTACAAGGTGGATTCTCACACTAAATTAATTTCCTTTTTTCAAAAAAAATGAATAATACATGTGCACATAGTATTTTGACCTTCATATGATAAATTTATCCCCCAACATGCCTAGGGATCATGACAAACACTCCCTCACTTAAGTGTGACAAATACGTGTGTAACACCAAGCATGCAAGATAGCCCTTCCAAAATATTGAAGTAAATTTGGCATCTCTATCCGATATTGTGGTTTTGGGAAAACCATGCAATATAAAAAATTCCTTCATAAAAAAATTAGCAACGTCTATGGATTTGAAAGTAGATTTAATGGGGATGAAGTGAGTTGTCTTGCTTAGCTTATCCACTACAACCATGATTGCAACATGTTGCTTTATTGTCTTTGGTATACCCATAATAAAATCCATGGAAATAATTTCACATTTCCACTATGGAATTGGCAAAGGTTGTAATAGCCCAGCAGGAAGTTTGTGCTCAACTTTTACCTGTTGACGCTGTAAAATTTTTGTGATGTATCGAGAAATTCCATGATTCATTCCAGGCCAACAGTACATTTGTCTTACTGTTATCACCATTTTTTGGTAACCAGGGTGACTTACATATTGTCTTGTATGGAACTCATCCATAAGCAAACGCCTCAAATCTGTTGAATTAGGCACACAAAACTTGTCGTTATACAATAACAAACTATCAACCCCAAGTTGATATCCTTCGTGTTTATTTTCCTTGGGTTCTTTTTGTAACCCTTTTATGACTTGATTGAATAATTCATCTTCCTACAAGAGGGTTTTAATCCTCTACCTGATGTCAGACTCCCCTAAACTTGTTTTTTCTAAGTGTATTGTTTTCACACATCGACTGAGTACATATGGCAATCTATTTTCCTTTCCTTTTATATGTTTTATTTAGAAATCAAACTCATTAATCAACTTCATCCACCTGGAATGTCTCAAATTCAACCTCGGATGATCAAATAGATACTTTATACTACAATGGTCTATCATTAGGAAAAATATTCTCCCAAGCAAGTAGTGTCTCCACATCTTCAATGCATGCATGATTGTTGCAAGCTCCAGATCACGTGTAACATACTTATGCTCATGCTTATTCATTTTTCACGATTCATAATAAATCACTTTCTCTTCTTGCATAAGGAATACATCGATTCCCTCTTTTTAAGCATCGGTACAAACCAATAAATTATTTTCTGGGTCTGCAATTTTCAGGACAGGGGAATTAGTTAAAAGATTCTTCAATTGTTGGAAGTTATCTTCACACTTTGGTGACCATACAAATATCTTCCCCTTTCTTTGCAATGAAGTAATAGGATTACCAATCTTGGAAAATCCCTTTATGAATCTTATGTAATACCTAGCCAATACCATGAAGGATCTTACTTATATGACATTCTTAGGGGCAGGCCAATCCATGATTACCTTAATATTTTTGGGATCCACTGCCACTCTTTCTGCTGAGATTATATAGCCTAAATATTGGATTTATTTATGGAAGGAATCACATTTGTTGAACTTAGTGTATATTTGGTGCTCCCTCAGCACCCGAAGCACCATCCTAAGCTACTCTTCATGTTCTTCTCTGGTCTTGGAATGTTCCAAGATGTCATCCACAAATACCAAGACAAACTTGTCTAAATACTTGTTGAGCACATTATTCATCAAACCCATGAATGTAGCTTGTGCATTTGTAAGCCCAAATGGCACCAACACAAACTCATAAAGTCCATACCTTGTTCTAAAGGTTGTCTTGTGGATATCCTCATCCTTGATTCTGACTTGGTGATATCCTGACCTCAAATCAATATTTGAGAAAACCGCAACTCCTCGGACATGGTTAAAGAGATTATCAATCCTAGGAAAAGGATACTTGTTCTTAATGGTCATCTTGTTCAACTGCCTATAATCAATGCATAATATCAAGGTACCATCCTTCTTCTTTACAAATAAGGTTGGTGCTCCACAAGGAGATAGACTCGACCTAATGTAACCTTTATCTAACATTTCCTTCAATTGCACCTTTAGCTCCACCAACTTTGGTGTGCTCATCATGTAAGGTAATTTTGAGGCTAATATTTCTTCAGGCACAAGATCTATTGAAGAATCAAGATCTCTTTTCGGAGGTAGTCTTGGAACCTCCCCTAGAAACACATCCTTGAACTCCCATAGTACAAGGTGATCTTCAGCCTTCAACTCCTTGTTTTTAGCTAAGTTAAGTACTTGTATAGCATACAAGGGGTACCCTTTTCTGCTAAACTTCTTGAGTTGCAATGTTGATATTTTCCTTACTAAAACTAGCTTTTGAATGCCTTGAAAAATTCTTGCATTTCCCTCTTTATATTCACATTCCAAAATATTCTCATAATAGTTTAATTTTTCTTTGTGGGAAGCTATCCAATACATACCCAACAACACATCGTACGATCCTAGAGGTAGGATATTCAAGGCTACCTAAGTCTCCAATCCATTTATTTCAATTGGATAGGTTTCAATCACCTCAACCAATTTCCTATTTGTTTTAGTGGCTAACTGAACCAACCATGCTCTTGCATGTTTTTTTCTTTGTAATGAACATCCCTCAACAACTCAAGGTGAAATATAACTAAGGTTATATCCTGGGTCAATCAAAATAGAGATAGGTGATTGGTAATAATACCTTCCAATTATACCACAGGGGCTTGGCAGTATATGAGGACAATCCCTCAATAGGTGTGGCTCTCCACATCCCCAGCATTGCAAAGGTCCTTTCTTGGGCTCCTATATTCTTTATCTTTCCTGTTCTACTGGCCTATTTCCACTTTGAGATGGGAAAAATTTTTGATGCATACTTCTACTTGGTTGATCAAACTATGCACTTTTCCTAGAATTCTTGTGTGAAAAGGACTTGAATCCATTCTTCTGGAATCCACTCTTGTCCTTCATTTTCCAATATTTTGAAGGATCGTGTTTATGCTTAGACTAATAATAGCAACACTTGTCCTTACGAATAATGTCTTCCAACATCTTGGGCTTATCAAACTCAATCTTGTCTTGGCAGAACTATGGCAATCCACTAAGAAAATGTTGTACTCTCTCTTTCTCATCCTTGGGGTAAGGGACATACCTCAGTATCTCCATAAACCTTTTGGAATATGCATCCATAGTAAGTTGTCCCAACTTATACTCATGGAATTCCTTAATTTTTTCATCATAATACTTCTTCGATAGGTAATCCTTATAAAAGTATTTCTCAAAAATTTTCTCGGTCAGTTTTCTTTCCTTCGGTCCCTTGATTTCCTTGAGGTCTTCCCACCAAATGGAAGCTCCTCCATTCAGGTTAAATATGGAAATCCTTGCCTTGGTATTCTCGGAGTAATTATGTACCCAAAATTACTTCTTTTAACCAAACATTCATGCCTCAACTTCTCCTTTCTTAATTTCTCTATCAAAGGTAGGCATCTTAGCCTTCTTGAATTCTTCAGTCAGTGAACTCTGAGAATTATTCCTCTTTTTAATCTTAGGGACACTCAAATATGTGCCACTACTGGACTGTTATACCAAATTATTCTTCCTTCTAGATGACTCTATGGGAATACTTCCACCATATCTACATTGCTTGGCATCATGATGCCTCTTTCTCAAAGTACTCTTTCCCACATCGTTGGGAGCCAATTTGTTCTTCTGAGCATATGAATGGTTTTCCAACCTCTCTGATTGTTTCAAATCTGCATTACTTGGGCCTTTCTATAGGTGTTTTTGAATCTACGACAAGTTTTGCAGTAAAACTACATTCAACTCTACTTGCTTGGCCTGAGCTTTCATGAGCCTTTCATTGTCTTCCTTCAAACTTCTAACAATAGCCATAAAATATGGAGGGGTTTCTTTATCCCTCTGACAATCAGATTCCTCATAAATGAGGTGCAAGGTGTCTTCCATACTACGTTGTACCATTCACCTCTATTGCCTTTTAGTATGTCCCACATGTTGAAAACAACAACTATCTTTAGTAATTACATTACCAATTTAAAATATGCATGTTAAACAACATTAAAAACTTTCTTAAATGGTTTCTAGCGGCTTTAGTGATCCATTTCGAGCCTAGAGTTTGAAATTTTCTATAATACCACTCTGTAACACACCCGAACCCCTAACCTCTTCTTAGGATGGTGGAATGTTAATAATTTCTCTTTATCAACTCATCTTCTAGCTATTCCTAAGGACCATAAATGGATTTTTCTCTTCAAGAACGCTCCAACGACTGTAATAATGCTCAATTATGAGCTCTGGAGTAAATGTTACAGCCTCTCGAAGTCTTCAGGCTCTCACTGGAAAAATACACCTTATTTCTACTCGTGCCATCAAATGTGGTGCTATTATGGTGCCCTCTGACACCTAGCCCAATGGGATTTCTAATTCAACAACCCTGATCACTTGGGCCTGCTTTCTTCGTCGTCATGGGTTCCACTCCCATGGATACAAACCCCCAAATTCAAATGTTCTGACAAAAATCCTCCCATCGAACTATTTCCAGGTCCAACGATATTTGATCCTTGAATATCAATGGTTTTGATCACGTCGAAACCCCTACTTGCGTGACCATTAACTCCACTAACCAACCTTAGCCATGGTGAATCAGCGGGTCCTACAAAATATCCATAGCTAATATATCATCTCACCTGCATGTCTATCAACAAATTTCATTCACCCTTAAGACATCATCATCATCGACATATGTTCCCATCCTCACTTTTGGACCCATGCTCGACATTCTCTGACAAATGGTCAGGATCTCACCACATCCATATATAAAAATCTAGATTGCTATTGAAGTCATAAGGGATTCTAACCCACATTCGAGACCACTCTTGCCCCATCAACCATTCCACTGGTGACATATGTCACCCCTTAAAACATGTTGGATGTCATGTTATCAAGCCACGTCAATATGCCATCGTCATTCCCTTTATCACCTAAATGGGACCTTCGACAATCTACGACAAAGATCAACTCTCACCTATATGTCGATAAATGACTCTCATCAATCCTCCATCCTTCATAGTCATCGAAACTTCTCTGGGCTCTTCACTCACTTCACCATCCTATTATATCCTGATAACGATGCATATGACACCAATGGTCCATATCTCATCGATGTCACTCCCGACGGATCACCGTTCCTCATCTTGTCTCTAAAACCTCATCATCGTCGTCAAACTTCACATAAGTCATAACACTTGATTGTCCCCAATGAAAATACCTTTGTTGACGAAGGGTTGAGATACATTCACCCTACCATATCGATGGCTATGAGCTCTCCCAACTTAACATTAGGTTTCTCCACTGGCTAACGCTATGATTTTGGGACTTAGCCAATTTTTAGTGTTTTCCAAGGTTCTAACTAGGTCTTCAAGAGTTATAAAATCACTCTAAGACCATTAAAGGCCTATCAACTTCATTAGTGATAATATTCTTTCAAATATTGCAATCTTTCCACATAAAAATCAATATTTCCTCAGGAATTAGGGTCCTCCATTCCTCACAGGGACCTCCCCAACATCAAGGCTCTTGCATTACCAGGTAAATGAAGCTTTTATCCATATATTGCAAAATTTCCTCTCAAAGTTGCAAGGTCCTTATGGACACAGAATATCCATACTTATTTAAATTTATAGTTTGGCAGGTTAAACAATGGCAACAACAAGCATATCCCAATTGCTTAGAGTTTTCATTCATTGATTAAAAGCATTCACATTTCCCATTTAAATCAAACAATTACAGACATACATCATTCATACACAGATTAAACAAGTTAAGTTAAACACTTATTTGATTAGGGAAATAACCAACACCAATTGACTGAGAGAGGACACCTTTCCTCCCAACCTTAGGCTATATTGTAGAGTTCCTTCCTACAGTACGTCAGCCCCATGCCAAGACATGATACCATAAGGGGAATGATTCGGCTAGTTTCCAAGATTAAAATGATCCAAGAAGGTTACTCTCCTTCCTCCTCTAACAACAACATAATTTGTCCCCTTCCCACTAAGCTCAAGGTCTCTACAAGTTTATCAGGTAGTTTATCAACTAGATTTCCTATGCACAAGGGAGTCCCTTATCTGCTAAATTGTCCCTCGACGAACTCCCCTTACCATTTTCGATTTCTTTCTAGTAAGTATCAAGATGTATCCCTATATTTCTCCAGTATGGATCTTGGTCTTGTCTTTCTCAGGGTGATCATCAATAAGTTGGATGAGCTTCCTATTTTTTTCAAGAAAATATCTCCACTTCCTCCTTCTCTTTAATCATTGTTCATGACACCTATGTTCATTGCATCATTGCTCTGTGAGCCTGATGCTCACTCGTTCTTTGTCTTCTCGAGCTCCTTCGTGTTCTATTATTTATTTTTTTCATTATGATGTGCATGCATATCCTCGTGCATGTTATCCTCTCTTTTGATACGACTCTCTTTGTTCATTGATTGTCTGTTCTGGTGGTGTCACTCCACCTTTGGTCTCTTCCTCCTCTAACCTTCTTTGGATTCACATGGTTTCCTGTAGATGCAATCTGTAGTTTATAGTTCCCATCCTGAAGGGGGAAATTGGTGGTGTCCTTTGCATCAGTTTGGTTAGTTGACCCCTTTCCTTCTTCAAAAGACAAAACCGCCAGTAGTTATTAACTACCTCAATCATTGATCTGACCTCCATAATTGATCACGTGGTTTCCTGCTAATCTAGGTAATTTGGTAGGTGTATGTTTATGATTTTCAAGCATAGGATGGCTTTATAAACAAGCTTCATGTTTTCTTCATAAAAAAAATTCATCTCCACCTCACTGACCCACTTCACAGTCCTTGCTTCATCAATTTCCACTTATGTATCATGGCCAATACTTTCAAGGTTGTTCCCTCTCAGTCAATTGCTTGGTTTTTTCATTAGTTAAAACACAATTGCATGCTTCATAAACATAAGCATGTGAACTCTTATCATAATTACAGTCATGGGGGAAAACCGGGTGTTACAAGTATTATGTTGGAAGTGACACTTTTCATAGTATGCATACAATGTATGATTTATACTTGGGTTATGATATATGATATGCAACCAACATATACTTTTTGATTCACATATAATAGTGGTTCATATAGGATATAATTGTGATATGGAATATGCACATTGCATGTCGTTTATGGTATTTAATTTTCGGTTTAATGAAATTTTTTATCGGGTGATGGAGCATGGACATAGTGTATACTTGATGTCCATGCATTCAATATGATGAGACGTGGGAATTTTTTCCACAGTCCTGCATCCATCACCTTGCTGACTTGAGGGATTGTTTGGATCATTTCATTTTTCTTGGCGGTTGAAGATAGCTTGAGCTTCATCTGCTGAGAAACACTTTCTCCTGGTGGTTGTTGTAACCGCTCTCGGCCTCTACACTAGTATAAAAGCACATTTTTGCAAGGTATGTACACATCAGTCTATTATACATCTCTTGCAAGATATTTTTTCCTTATATTTATTAAATTTTGGCTTTGGTTAGCATACTTTGTGCATATAAATTATTTATCTCCCTTCTCTGTCATTTCTTGAAGAAAAATGAAGAATAAAATGATTATTTGTCAATGAATTTGTGTCGGGATTTGTATTCCACGTTTCATATTTTCACTTTCTATCTGCTATGACCTTTTGAGAAGGAAAAAAAAATTAGTTTACTTCTGGTCTGCATGCATTGTGAACAGGGTTCGAACCCAACTCTGTCTTGGTATTGAATAAATTTTGTCATGATTGTTTTTCAATGAATGGGAAAGACCCATTTCAGTTTGATGGATAAAATATTAATGGGTTTTGAACCTGGGTTAAATACATCATGCAATGAGTCAAGTCAACTTCTCTTTGATATTGTTTGACCCACGGCCGAGTCATGTTGCATTTTTAGTCAGTGTAAAAGAAAATGGGTCTGACCCATTTTGTTGTCAATAAACTTGAACTCGAATGGTGTGTGGGTATAGCTAGGTTTTATGAATTTTTGTTGATATTTCCTTCAACCAACTTAATTTTGTTCATATACTCTATGACCTGTAGTCGAATTTAGATATAATTGTTTTAAAAGGTAAAGATATCAAACCCATCTCTATGTTGAAAGCCAACAAACTCAAACTCGTATCCATTTGACCGATATGCATGAAGTTTAATTGATGTCTATTCCACTTGAGTTGTTGTTCTTTGCATTGTTACCTTGACCAAAAATCATTTTGGTTGATAGAGTTTTGCTTTGGGTTCGGTCAAGACTCAGACTCATTGTTATTTCATGTGCATGAAATTTGGGTATGGTCTTTTGATTAGCTATCATGATTCTTTGCTA
>ML778679.1:552730-581731 GCA_009831015.1 Picea engelmannii
GCTTTGGTCTGAAGAATGTTGCAGTGTTGAAATCCCCAAATTCTGAACCAGAGAGTATTTACTTAACAACCTGAACACAGATGCGTGTCAATAGATCTCGCCGGTTTAATTTTTTTATGTTGTTGTTTATGTTCCCCAAGGGTTAGGTATTCAAGGGTTCTATAGACAAGGGTTTGCCCTGTGCTATAGCTCTTTGATATACATGCGGGGTCCAACAGTAGTACTCGGCCCAATATCTCATGGCACTAACTAAGGAGGATAGATCATACCCTTAGCCGTACTACCCGACTACCCAGGTACTAGAGAGTATCTTCCCGAGTGTTGTTCTCGGTGATACTATAGCAGTCCGACGGCCGATAGGTTTATCTAAAGAGGGCTTCAGAAAATCTAGGCCGATCCGTACACAGGTGCTATCTGATGCGCTACCACTCGAAGGGGTACCAACATGGGTTACAAGGGTGGCCAACAGATGTGCGCTTAAGAACCACTTGTATTTCCTGCGTGTATGAATCCCTCAACCGCGAGTTTATGCGCGTAACGACAGATCTCTGTGGCTTAAAGATGCCAGAATACGTCTCTACCCTGGAAAAAAATACCCACAATTTCTGCCAAGGAAAGTGCTCTGATACCACTTGCAAGATACCAGATATATAAAATATGCAGAACAGAAATAAAATGCTAGAAATGGCATAATAACAGTAAAATATCCAGCATAATCTTCACAATACACAGAAATGATATACGAAATAGCAATAGAAAAGCACTTTGATTCATAAAGCAAGGTTCATAGGCCTCTTCGAGGGGGCAACCTCCAATCGAGCAGCGCTCTGTTACAATAATCTCCAAGCTAGGGTTTTCATACCCTCGACCCTTATTTATACTAAATATGTCTATTAAGAGAAGCATCTAGAGGAATATCCTTCTAGAAGCGGAAGCTTCTATTAGGTCTTCTTACATCCGCCTTATTCTATTTTATTGAAAGGTCTTATTAATATTGACCTTTATTACATATGAATACATTGATATACCTATGTGCGGGTTAGGACCTTAACATTCTCTTTGTCTAGAGTCGGTAGGATTTCTTTTGGGAGTCATTTTTCAAGATTGACCCCCACAAATATCCTGACACATGTGAACATGCCATCCTTAGGCTAAAATTTATATATGTAGTGACCTAGTGAATCCCCAATGTTTTGCAATGAGTCTTCATTCCATAATGGATACATAGTTGTGGAAAGTGAACCCAAAACAAAACAATCGAAGGAACATCATGTTCAAGGTTTAAGTATGGATTTGATTGATTCAAATACATTCCTCTAGTGTTGAAGAAGTATGGACCATTTATAAAGATAAGAACCCTATCTTATTTAGCTTCAAATAGGAAGGCATAAAATCCCCTACCACAAAAGTCATGAGTAAGCTTACCATTGATTAAGACTTTCCAATTCCTATAAACCTAGATGACCATAGATTTGAGGGAAGGACAAATTCCTATGTAATGTCTAATTAGGACAAACTCGTCTAGTGCAAGAGACATATGTTGAGAGGTATAGGTTGGAAGGGGAACTTCATGGATGTTGTCAAGCTTCTTTACAAACTATGAGGGCTACAATTTTGGAGATTTCCCTAGGGAAAAAATGATTGTGCATAATCCATGAGATTCAATGTCTAGAGGGGGGGGGGCGCTACAGGATATGGGTCCATGGTATGGATGCTAAAACCATATTGCAGTGGTCAAGTAGGAGCACAATTGAAACAATGCAGTCGTACGATATTTTTTTATATCTTATAATTTCTTACCAATCATTTATTATTAAATATATTCTTATATATTTGCAAAAATACTTCTATCAATTGTAATAAACAAGAATTATTTACTACAAACACACCCTCTTGCAAATTGATGCTAGTGTTGGGGGCATAAGATACTTATATTAAAAACCATTGATTAACCAATTAGATTTGATCTTAGAATTTTTTACTTAATTAAATTAGCTCATGATGCTCAAATAATATTAGTTAAAAAATCTTTCATTTGATGGTTCAACCGAACTACAACTTTTAGGAATGAGGATATGTGCACTGAGATTTTTGAACTTGCTTAAATGAAAGAAATAAACTAGAAGTAAAAAATTGAAAATGAAAAATTCTATAGTTAAGAAAACAAGGTAACTTTCCAATTTGCTTCTAATTTTCCCAAATCATTATAAATGCAAGGAAAATAGCATACACAATGGAGAAGGTTTTCCTTAAAGCCAAGAACTTAAGTTCAAAAATAAAAAATAATTGCTTTTCAATTATTAATCACTAAAAACATGTGGTAAGTTCAACCTATCTCAATATACTAAGTGCAATGAATGGTGCAACAATGAAAGTGATCGGATATTGAAATAAGCAATCATACAAAGTTGTTGTAACACTTAAAAAAAAATAACAAGGTAAACCTAATGAGAAAATAAAACAACTATACCAGAACATGCCTTTCAGAGCTACGAATCACAACATGAGGCTCTTGTCTTGTCAAAAGAGTTCCACACAAGTATTGTCCAAATAGAAATGTAGAACCACATGGGAACATAAGGAAAATATGTGTGATATTTTCCATGTGGTTTTCAACTTAAAATTCACATGGTCCACGTAGTTTTTAATAACTCGGGCATGTGGAAGGATATAGAATTAAAAATAAATAAAAATAGCCTACAACTAGTTGATATCATTGTACAAGTAGAGATATGAGGTTGTATTAGTATGAGAGTGCCTTAGAGAACAATAGAGCTAAAAAAACAAAGGATTTGTTAAAAAATGAAGGATTGCACAAAAACAATATGAAGGAAGTGAGAAAAAACAAAATAAAATCAAGGAAACTCCCTATTGGAGTCACCACTCTACTATAGGTTGGAATATGACTATGAATGAGTCAGATTATTTCCTTTGTGAGATGGTTTTCTTTCCTAAAAGATGACAAATAACAATTTATTTATGTGTCTTTCCCTTGTGATATGGTTTTGATATCCCAAAAGACAACAAAGAATGAGTTATTTTTTTGTTATGTAGATCTCAACATATAATTCACTATTTCTAAATTGAATGAAGGAAGAAAGGAGGGGACAAAGACCTTAACTTGAGAGCTCATTTCCCTATGACATTCTTCATAATTGTAATTGGACCAAAGGAGGAGGAATCAATTCTTAAATGTAATCCAAAAGCTTCACACAACCAAACAATAAATACCTCAAGTGGATCTTAAAATTCCAAATAATAACTTGCATGAACAACACAATAGCACTAAAACACTCAAAATTATATCATATAATGAGATTAAATCATATAATGGACATTGAAATTGTGTGGGGAATAAAGAATGAGATTCTATTAAACAAGAAGAAGATTGCAAAATTGATCTACTCCACATGTAATGGGCATGTAGCTCTACAATCCTTCCTATTGTTGGGTTTTGTTTGACAACACAGGTATTCCAGCAGAGGACAAACACCTTCAGTAACCACTCACACAACCAGATCAAAGATCAACACACCGATGTTTTGACGTGGTAAAACCCATATGGAGAAACATGCACAACGTCAGCCAATGTGGCCACTTGGAGCAGTTTATTAATACAAAAGAAAAATATTGCAGAGATATTTTACAAGAGAGTTTCTCACAATCGATCGTTAGCAAATGACCCTTCATGCTCTTTAAATAGAGATCATGGACCAATCAGGTGTTAAGCCACAGATCAATGTAGTCGTTAAGATCAAGGAGAATATGAACCATTGGATCACTCTATGTCAGGAACATATCGTGACCATTGGAATTCCTAACTACAAATGCATACTAATACATACAAAAGAAACACACTTTTACCTAATCGATGCATTATACCAAGTAGATCTTAACTAACTCCTAAGTATCTAAATATCCTAACATCCCCCCTTAAGAAAAACTTGGAATAGGATTGAAGAATTTACAATAGTGACACAATAGGATAAGGAAGGAGGCATTAGATCCTATCCCCCCTTAATGACAACTTCTTGAACTCCTAACATAGATCAAAGTTTGGAAAACTTCGTTTCCGTAATAGACTTTGTGAAAATGTTAGCAACTTGATCTTCTGTAGGTAAAAAGAGCACTTCAATAACTTGATCATGAGTGAGCTTTCTGATTAAGTGAATGTGTAACTCTATGTGTTTGTTGCGTTGGTGTTGAACTGGGAATTTGGCGAGCTTGATGGCACTCTGATTGTCACACCAAAGGTTATTCAAATGTTGTTGCTGGAATCCAAACTCTGAAAGGATATGTTGAAGTCAGAAGGCTTCCTGACTTGCATTTATCATTGCTCGGTACTCAGCTTATGCTAAAGAAAGTGAAATAACATGTTGTTTCTTACAGGCCCAAGAGATAGGTCCTGAACCAAGGCTGAAAACAAAACCTGCAGTAGACTTTTGATCATCAGGGTCGCCAGTCCAATCTGAATCAGTGAAGAAACCAATAAAGGAGTCCCCTTTGAACTATAATGGATCCCAAACTAAACTATATCATGGACATATCGAAGTATCCTTTTAGTTGATTTCCAATGGATTTCATGGCGTGTTTTCATATACCGCGAAACAAGACCAACAACAAAGGAAAGATCGGGATGGGTAGGATCCAAGTATAAGAAGCTACCAACTAACTAACAGTACAAGGTGGCATCAACTTCAAGAGAAGTATAGGTGGTGGCAAGCTTGACTCCAGACTGGAAGGGAGAAGGGGCTAGTTTACAATCTTCCATGTGAAAGAAACGAACAAGGTCACAAGCATACTTAGACTGGGAAAGAAAATTTCCTTCATTGGTTTGCAAAACTTGGAGGCCAAGGAAATAGTACAAAAATCCTAAGTCTTTGATTTCAAATTTCTTCTTAAGGATGGTTTTCACATGGTTTAAAAGTTCTAAGTCACTACCAGTAAGGATAAGGCCATCAACATAAAGGACAAGGATTATGAGATGGCTTCCTACTTTTTTGGTACACACATTAGGATCAGAATGGCATCTAGAAAATCCGGTGTCAATAAGAAAGTTGTCCATTTTGGTATATGAAGCTCAGGGAGCTTGCTTAAGACCATAAAGAGATTTCTTAATGTGACAAACAAGGATAGAGTCATTCTGGACATAGCCCAAAGGTTGTTCCATGTAGATTTCTTCTTGCAAATCCCCATGCAAGAAGGGGATTTAACATCCATATGATGGACCTCCCATTTATGTGAGGCAGCAATGGAAAAAACAAGGTGGATGGAATTCATTTTAGCTATAGGTGCAAAGGTTTCATTATAGTCAATTCCTTCAACTTGGGAAAATCCTTTGGAAACTAACCGAGCCTTGTGTATTTCAACACTTCCATCTAATGCATTCTTAGTTATGTAGAACCATTTACATATAACCATTTTTCTTTCTTTTGGAATAGGAACAAGATCCCAAGTATCATTTTCCATTAAAGAATGATACTCTTCATTCATTGATGTATCCCAATCTGGATGACCTGAAGCTTCTGCAAATGTCTCTAGATCGCGAGTCTTTGAAACTTGAGCCAAAAGAGAAGAGGCTCAATGGAACTGAGAACATGTCTGGCGTTGATCTGAAGGATCACCGACAAGATCATCAGTTGCTTCTCGTGTTGAATGGACCCATCTAGGAAGCAATGGTGTTGGTGGTGGTTCAGGTTCAATGGACTCATCTGGAGGAAGCTAATCAGGTCGAGGTGGATTTTCATCCTCATTTTCATCATCTGAAGAAGAAACCATAATAGGAACAAAAGAAGGCACAAATGTCGAAGATGACTCACAGGCCGAAGAAGGCATAATCGTCGAATTAGGCTCACAAGACAAGATATTTTCATCAAATTTAACATCTCTTCTAATAATAATTTCATTACAATGTGGTTGAAGAATTATGTAACCTTTGACATATTCATAATAACCAACAAAAATAAACTTCTCACTTTTAGGCTGCAATGCTTTCCTTTTCTCATTAGGAATGTGAGCCCATGCTATACTGCCAAATACACGGAAGTGACTTACATCTGGTTTAATTTTAGTCCATGCTTCTTCCAGTGTCATATTTTTAAGAGCCTTTGTGGGAGTGCAATATACTATGTAATTTGCACAGTTTTTTGTTGATGCCCAATACTTTAGACTTAATCCCTTAGATTGGATCATACAATTAGAGATTTCTATTAATGTGTGATTCTTTCTCTCAGCAACACCATTTTTTTGTGGTGTATATGGAACAGAGTGTTGCATTTGGATGCCTTGTGTAGTGCAGTAACTTGTAAAATTATTGTTCACATATTCTCCTCCATTATATGTTCTTAACCTTTGAATTTGATGTCCAAATTGTTTTTCTACAGGGGCCTTATAGGCCAGAAACTTGTCAAAAACTTCACTCTTAAGTCTTAAGAAGTAAACCCAAGTACGTTTGGAAAAGTCATCAATGAAAGTTAATAAATACTTGCACCCAGAAAAAATAAGGAGAAGAAAGTGAACCACACAAGTCACTATGAACAAGTTGCAAAGGGCCTGAGGCATGCCAAGAGGCATGTTTGTCAAAATTGTCCCGATGATGTTTGTCGAGAACACAACCGGCACAAACACCATCTCTGCATGAAACAAGAGGAAGACCAGTCACCATCTGTTGATTACATAGTTGTTGCAATGAGCGATAGTTTAGATGGCCAAATCGCTCATGCCAAAGTTTTCTCAAGTCATCGCTATGAGCAACAAAAACTGATGGAAAAGATGATGACCCAAAGTTGTCAAACTTGTACAACCTGGTAATATCATCAGCAATTCCAGTTGCAAGAACATGCTTATAAATCCTTTATTACAACTTGGTGAGGTGAAAACTCTACGGTTTTACCTTCACATGAATGAGTGATTTGATATACTAATAGAAGGTTACAAGAAAGACTTGGAACACATAATACATCATTGAAATGACCATTATCTACTTGAACTATTCCAGATCCTACAACACATCACCAAGAAATATTTTATTGGTGTTACATTCATTTAGAGCAGATAATATGGCTTTATTCTTAGCCACATGATAAGATGCTCCAGAATCAATAAGCCACTCATCAGAAGAAGAAGTAGAAGTTACATTGAAGGAGAAACTAGAAGTAGAAAATGCATGTCCATGAGAAGAAGAAGAATCATTATTGATTGTGTGCTTCTTCATCGATGCTTCTAAATCTGCCATCTTCTTGAAACATTTGGACTCATCATGACCATCTTTATCACAAAATTTGCAATGTTTGTCAGTCTTCTTATTTTTAGATTTTGTTTCTTTGTCACCATTAGGAGTTGAAGTTGTCTAAGTGGGTTTGGGACCCTTTTTTTGCTTGTTGTTGTGGAGAGAATGTTTCTTCTTGTGATTCTTGGGGTTATCTTTTTGTTGGGCGACTAAGGCTTCGTTGGAGGTACCTGCAATGCTAATCACTCCAAGTTGTACAATCTTATCTTGCTCTCTAATCAAAGCATCACAAAAGGACTCAAGAGTGGGTTTTTGATAATCTTTCCCTAGAGCCTCTCTCATGGCATAAAAGGTAGATACAAACACAAAATATGCACTACCTAGCTTAGAAAGAATAATATAGATGCAACACTCTTCCTCCATCTTTATCTAAATTTCTTCACATAAAATTCTAAGTGTTTTAAAATTATACAGATAGTCTTCAATGAAAGAAAAAGCATTTGGACTTAAAGTAAGTATTTGATTTTCTAACTGATGTGCTAGAATAATATTATGTTTACCAAACATAGATTCGATATTTTCCCAAGCTTCGTCAGGTTCATCAATTTCTTGAAGGTGGAACCTTAAATCAGGAGAGATGGACATTATGATCAGTCCATGTGCTTCGTCACTCCTATTAGCCCATTTGACTTTCTTATCAGTATCAGTGGGTTATTTTTCCTTTCCCAAGGTAATCTGGTACAAGCCTTTACTTCTTAATAAATCCTCCATATGGGATTTCCATTGGAAGTAGTTGGTGCTAGTAAGAAAAATATCACTAGAAGAAACCATATTAAATATGCAGATAATATGGATTTAAAAACTAAAAATGATGATCTAAATGGAAAGATCTCGAAAAAATAGGCGATTTAAAAAAAAAAACAGCACTAAGAATGGACTTCGGATGTGAAAGTTATGCCCTTTAAAAAAAAAAAACATAAGAAGTAACCAAAGAACCACGTGGTGGTGATACCCCTCCAAATAACATCACTTTTACAAATAAGTTGTTTTATGAAGTGACCCACTTCTATGAAAAGAATTGGGGATCACTTTTACAATGAAGTTACTTTATAAAATAGAGTTGCATGCAAAATAAATAACTCTAAAATAAAATATTAAAACTACTTATAGTGATTCACTTTTATACTTTAAGTGAAATACACTTTACAATGGAGCATGAAATTTTTCAAAAAAAAGTAACCAAAAGAGAGACTTGAACTCAAGACCCCTTACTTAATAACCAAGTGAACTAGCAAAACATATTTTGTTGTTTAGCAGGAGGATTGGGAATGTCGTTGTTATTTTTGTTGACGACCTTGGAGAGCGTGCTAAAAAAACTGTTTTCACACAAGAAAAAAACTTTGCTTCTTGATGACAACAAGGGTTAGATCTCGGTTAGCTTACCCGGAAAATGCACCTTTTCCTATCTGTTTCTGATTTGTCGAGATTGCACAGGGCGTGGGGAATAGAGAATACCCATATCTAAAAGAGTAGAAACCCAGAAACAAACAACATAAAACCAAAATAAAATCGAAATAATACTCTGCAAAAATTTAAAAAGGGTGTATACAGGCTTTCTACATTTGGATCTGACTGAAATGGTCGTATCTTGGGAAAACATAAACCTTTTTGAGTGAAACAAAAAGAGTTCCTGACTGAAACGAGTACTTTGTATTGTTGATGGGTCCTATATCCCTTGATTCAACAGTAGGAACCAAACCCGCCACCGAGGCCCAATTATACTCTGCAACATTTAATAGTGGAATGGTTCTCCAGATCTTGCGATCCGACCAATTTATCAATGGGATTTATGTTTTCTTGTGAAGGCTCTTCCTTCATTTCAAACTATCTCTTTTTGTATTTTCTCTTGGGTGGGACCGATATGAGATGTAAGTTGGTATAAACCAACTTGGCAACAAAACAGGACTAAGTTCTAACTAATGGGGAAGAGGGTGAACTTGGGATAACTCGTTGCTCAAGCATGCAAATGACAATTTTATACCACAGGCCTAGTACTAATACATTAACCATGTGAACATCCAATTACTATCTGAGAAACTAGTTACCAAAAAGAAAACACATATGCGATAAGACAATGGGAAGCAAAATAATTCACCTACTTAATCATCCATCACATAATAACACCATGATTCATCTTCATCATTAAAGTAAAGAACAACAAAATATTGCACCATATAACTTGAAAATAAATTAAATAGCTCTTACTCATTACAACATCATTCATGAAACGAGATAGGAAATAGTTCTTCTCCACGTCCAATCACATGCATTTGGTGAAAATAATTTTGTCTCTAGTCCAGAAGGACTTCTCTATTAACGATGGCTTCAAAATAATTCTTAACAACCAGAAAGAAAGAGTTCTTGCAACAACCATCGACCCTTAACTAATTGGTCGATATTCTTATTTATAACATAAAATTCAACTGAAAATAACGGCTAAGTGTCGTTTAAACAAAACAAAATTCACCACGTGGCATCCTCTTCTAATAGTTTCTTTAATAGTCAACTCGAGATATCACTTGAAAGGGTGACTTTTATCATACTTTGACCCACTGATAAACAACTCATCGTAATTTTGGGCCCATGGAAATCTATGTTGCTCTATCAGAGCCGTGTAAATTCCCCTGACCTCCACCGCATGCGCTCAGTACTTTACTAGACTGGTGTTTAACTGTTGTAGAATAGTCTGAGCTCTAATTGTATGTTCCATAAGTCTTTCCACTTGTCCTGGAATTGTGTCGATCACCTTCGCTAGCTCTTCGACCCATAATAAATCTTTCTTGGTATGTGATTCGACCGCGTCACACAATTTGACGAAGTTGTCGGGTGTGCCGAACTCGGGGAGTCTAATATTCCGCATCATCTTATTGATCTTCGGATCCAGTTTCTCTCAGATTCCTTGACGAAGTTATGGAGTCAATTTTTCTCGATAGTCGGAGGGAGTTTCTCCTGCAACCAGAATTAAAATCATTTAGAAATTTCTTACAGAACAATACTCATTGAAATGTATGAAAAAATGTAAGCGGGAAGAAAATAGATTGATGCATACCTATAAAGTTCGCTAAGCCTAGTTGTTTGATACCTGCGTGTTCTCTGCAACCATTCGGATTACCTACATCATCCCTGTTAGCGCCGCCATTTTCTTCAGTTAGGGTGGGTTATATCCACGTGGCATAGCATGTTAGATCAGATATGGAAAACATGAGAGTCAAAGTCACGCCAGTGGTCGGTTGGCCCTTGGGGTTAGGAAAGGATGTCAGAGTCAAACATGTGCCAAAAGTACGAGTAAGTTCCAAAGAGATCGGATACTATCATAAGGGGAGTCGTTAAATGTGATGGAATATCTAGCAATACTGAGAGGGGGGGGGTGAATCAGTATTGCCTACTTTTTATTTTTAACTTCATCCATATTAAGAACACATATTAATTATTCAATTAAGAAATATATGATGAACAACAAACCCTTATGAAAACAATATTTTATCGTGAAACCCAACAGGGAAAACCACCAACACTTTTCTATTAACTGCAAAATTCATTTTCTTACAAGTTACATAGAAGGAAGATATTCTTCCTTTTCGATCAACACCAACTAATCAGGATGCACCCACACCCTTGTTCACCAGCACCAACTGGTAGGAGGCTACGACCCCCTGTTTATTCAACTACAAATGAAAAGGAATCACCAACTCCCTCTGTTCACCAACACCAATTGGTAGGAGGCTACAACCCCCTATTTAGTCAGCTGCAACTGCTAAGGAAGCACCAACTCCCCTATAGGCTCCAACCTGCCCTTGCACCACCCAACCACCTTTGGTTTATAATGAAATTCAATCTCTTCTGCCCTTCATTGAATTTGACTCATGCAGCCATTTGTTGTAATTTCTACTTGTCTACTGCAACCTTTGCTTGTATGGTATTTTGTATCAAGTACTAGATTTCATAATCGTTTCTCTATCTCATTATGTTCTTGATCTTCAATAAGACATTGACAGACACCTTAGAACTAACAGTTCTTGTTCTTGGACTCTACTTTTGTTTTTATCTTCTTCTCTTGACTACATGGAAACTTTCTTCTCAACACTCTTCCATGATTATATACTCTTCAATCGACGTGAGTGTGACACAATGGTGTCCCTTCATTTTGACCATTGCACCTCTTCGATTAATCAATCTTAAGTATTGTTTATTTAATTTACTGTGAATGTTTTCCATAAATTGATCATAGTCATGGATCAATTTAATCCTTTATACTCGATCCCTAATCTTTGTTATATTCACAGAGACCAAATTATGTGGAGGTGCTTCCTTCAAGACATTTCATATGATGAAGCATTACAGAACCACGGGCTTACCGAATATAGCGATGTATAATAGTTTCCTTTTAAAAAATATTATATCATATGAACATTGGCGATAACCATATGTTAATCCAAATGAGAGCTTGAGTGCTTTATTAAATCAATGGTTACTATTTGATCTTTGATGGGATGAACGACTGACGAAATTTCGGCACTTTGACCTTCAGGTCTTTGTGACTTCCAACATTTCAAAACTCCCGATTACGATATCTCCGAAACAATCGGACAGTTCACGTTTATTTCATGGAGACAGATCAATGATCAGGTTTAAACCTTACACTCATCCTTCCACTACTAAATCCAATGGCTATGAATTAATCATGTGTTGAGATGGATGGCCACCATTTACTCTGTGTCTCTGGACTCCGGAGATATCAAATCTCAAAATCCTTCTTTCCTTTGTACGTTATTCTTCTAGAGCTGAAAAACCACTGACGTGTGTCCCTCTTTTGATCAACAATAGAGATCCTTTCACATCTCCAGGATTTGTAATCCTCAAGCTTCAACTTTCTCTTGTAGTATGATCAACAGTTGAGAGTACTCCCAAAGAAATCTTTCAGATCGGACAACTAATATCTGTTTTGGGATTTCAGCGTTCGGGACTTCGGAAGTTTCGAATAAACGTTGCTCCATTTTCCTCTGGAGTGATCACCTGTTGTGTGAGTCATCAATGATGGAGACCACTTATTTTCAGTTAACATTTCCACAGTACTAGATCGACGATCACAATCCTCCTGAAGTGATCTTTCAGATCGAACGTTTCATGTCCAATTCGGGACTTCAGGACATTGGGTGAGTGCAGTGGTAAAAAATATCGAAGAAAAACTCTCGGAATGACATAACTTCTTACGTCACTTGATGATGTGTCACGAGCCGAGTAGCTTCCACGTGTCACTCATATTCATTATTTGCACATACCTGAAATGTCGAATCAACTTGACACTTGTCATTGTCTGATTATTCCATGTGTACGTGTTGACGAGGTTTGCTTACATGGATATCCCACATGACCTTGTTGATGTGGTATGCTAACTAACAGTCATGATCCAAGAGTCCTCGTATGTCCTCTAAATCCAACAGTCCTTATTCACTTTGGATTTTCAGTCTCCGGGTATTTCAAATATCAAACTGACAGGGCGTAAGTTCCTCACTTCTTTATACCTGAAGTGAATTCAATTCATTGATCAGGTTCTTTAGATCAACTGTTCGATCTATTCTAGAATGTATCTCTTCTGTCTTATCATGTCCTTCCACTTAGAATGATCTAACAGCTTATGGAAGTTTGCATGAATGAGATATCATATCTTACCTCGCTTATGATCCTATCCTTCCACTCAAAAATGATCTGACAGCTTGACGAGAACTCGGGTTTGATCCGACGGCTGAAGGGTATCCGGATATCCAAACTCACAGCCTCTTTACCTCGCTTATCCTATCCTTCCACTCAAAATTGATTCAACAGTTGTGAAGATTCTTGAAGCAGATTCACGATCAAGAATGATTGCGCAACCACAATCTGTGAGTGTTTTAACTCGTCACCCAACTCCACAATGGGAAAATGTGCGTTATTGGAGAGTCAACCACAATCATTGATCTTCTAGGCTAAAAGATTGAAGGGTCCTGACTAAATGCGGGATTGGAACAAGTGCGATGTTTAATTCTCCTTTCAATCTTCGCAATTCATCCCTACCGTAGATTTGGCGATTTTGCATCCGACGATCATGATTTAATCAGACTTAAACTAATTTTTTTTGGATCAACCGCAGACATAGATCTTTGAAGCTATGAGATCTGACGATCTAGACAGATTGTGGAATTGTAACTGGTGAGTAGTTTAATTCTACTTTTTCTCCCTGCAATTCATCCCTGCCATTTATCTGGCTTGCAGATTGACGGTCGCGATCCTCCAATGATCCTCAAGCCCATGGTCACTCATATGACCGTCATCCGTTACATGAGACGATCAACACCGTCAATTTCCTTGATCAAACGGATGCTGAGACTTCTCACCTTTTCCTATGCAATCGTCGACTTCTCAATATTTCCATAGATCCCAACGATACTTCTGCAATGTGCTTCTTCCTTCTGAGATTTGATATTCATTCACTAACCCTCCTGAGCTTTTATCATAGGAAAATTATTGATCCTATTTTGATCAATAATAATCAAGAATTTCTTTAGCCTATCTCTACATTTGCTAACGTACTGTGTTTTCCCTTCTGAGCTTTTGGTCTTCATATTGTTCGCTCCTCTGGTTTGCTTCGCCTTCTGATATTACGCCTTCGATCTCTCCATATTGTTTGACATCTTCTGCTAACCGATATATTTGTTACATCAATGACAACCTCATCTATGGTAATTCATCATTAACAACATATCATCACATCGACTGTTGACATCAATGACAATATATCCAACAAAATGCTTCAGGTCGAGGTAGGTTGCTCAAACAGAAGTCGCATCAGCAACTGCATCAACCATCATTAGATCATTATGGAGGTTGGGGAAATTGAGAGGAATTGAGATAATCATACCACACATCCTCCACAATTCCTATCAGTTGCATCTCACACACCTCAGATCATACCGTCGCGTGGATGTGACACAGTAATTCTTTAAAACATCATGTCGCAAGGTATTCAGTGTCCCCTGGAACGCTTCGGCTTGCTGCCCCGCTCCATTATAAATTCCAGATGTTCTATAAGTGTTCTACTCACCAGCTGAGCTTGTGTGCCATTGGTAACTCATCTCGTGAGCTCACTTTGACCAAATTCTTTGCTTTGGGCCTTTGTCAAGTCATCCATGCATAAGGTGGATACATTGTCACACCATGGGAACTCCTCAAAACATAAGATGAGGCCTGCGAGGCAGTCTAAGCGCTAGGCCTGAGCCACAAAATTCTCGGGACTCATTCTTATTCATAGCGAGTGTTCCCAAGGCTTCAAATGGAGATTCCTACCTTCGTGCGGAGACGATGGTATCGCCTCGTGCGGACACCGAAGTGGAAGAAGTTATGTCAGAAGGACACAAGTTGGAAGTCACACTTCCTTAGCGGTAGATACCATGGAGGAGAGGAGGGCCCAGGAAGAATAAATAAGTGGGAGGGGAAATCCAAATCTCGATTGAGTCGCGCGCGTGATCAGCCGCTGAGGAATTCCTGATGCGTGCTATCCATCTAGATCCAGTCGAAACCATAAGTCAAGGAAGTGAGAGCCGAATGAGGACATAAGCCTCGAGTTCTAACGTTTGAGCACCTAGTCAACAATTAGATCAGGCACAACTCACCATAGCTAAACTCTACCAAGAAAATAGAGAACTATGATGACAGTTGGTGGAAAATACCCTTGAGGATTCAGCGCCACAAGGTCGTGAAGGGAACGCAACCTAGCTTAAGAGGCAACTTCAGGAAGGCGTAGGATACGATCGTGCAACTGCATGAGGTGCAAAGAGTGTCAGAAGAATGAAAGATGAAAACACCTCAGGGAGCACAAAGTAGCTGGGAAGAAATTTCACGCGCAGAAGAGGCATGATTGGCGAACTCTTTTTGCATTCTCAGACGCGACGCAGAACCTTGATAATTTTCCCTTTTGTAAGGAGAATTTCATTTTCTTAATGTAACTGGGTTGGTTGGCCAAAAGGTGTAGACAATGTCTATTTTATGTAACCTGAGCTTGACGACAATCTAATATATATAAAGTCTCAAAATTTTGATGAATGGGCTCTGGTTATATCGATTGAATGCATCCTTTCCTCTCTTGGCGTGTGTATACTATGTTCTTTGTCTACATTTTCTTGTAAGTTAGCCCCGATTTTACAATTAGTGTTGCTTTGGTTTGCTTTTTTTTTTTTTTTATTAATATCCTTCTACAAAAAACCTCCGACGCCAATTGATTTCATTGTACGGTATCGACATGGCACCACTGACTCGGGGTACAGGGTAATAATGATCGGGAACTTAGCTTACGGGTAATGGTTGGGCTCGGGACTTTGCTCAAGTCGAGATATTTTAAGCTAAACTTGGGACTGCCGATGCCGAAAAGGTATCGGAGGTCGGCTTTCGGCAATAAACCTATTACGCGTCCTCCTTATAAGTTAATGCCCCCGAAAAATCCCCGATACTGAAAACGTTTCGACAGTCGGTGATCGGTGATATCACTTCATTCTTCATGAGCGCTTACTCTTTTAGTTGTTCGTCGATGTCGAAGGGATCGGTCATTGGCGATATTCTCGGTGATGCTTGTCGCGAAAGAAATCCCACGTCTGCCAACGCCGACGAAGATCGGGACTCGACAAATTTGGTTCTCTCTAGCGTTTTCTTTCATGCTTAATCCTTCTCAATGCCAAATTCCTTAAGCATGTCGGGGAAAGTTTTGACTGTCAAAAATATTATTCTTTTAAGTTATGGTGATTTTCACATGCTCAAGCCAACTTTTAAAGACTAAAATGAAATTGGAAATGGTAAGAAAATGCAACATTTTCCGCAATGAAGACGAATCAAGCAGTGCAAAAGATCAAGTGGTACCCAAAAAGTAAAATTTGACATAGGCTTTTTAGGGTGTGTTGAGTGCTCAAAAAATTGCGATTCACTGGCAGAAAGAAGAATCTTTGTTCTTCCTTCATGCTTGGCTGATACGAAAGTTGGTGGAGAAACTTACTGGTTTTAAATCAAAGCCTCTTTTATCTTTGCAATTTGAAATTCTTCGGTTAATGATTTTGGGTCTGCCTGTGGGGTTTTTAACCTTTATTCCTCCTTTGTTTTTTGTAACCCTGACTCATGACTCTTTTTGTAAAAGTCTAGTAAAGCATTCACTAGCATGGAGCCTTTAGTTACCTCTACTCACTTGCTTTGGTGTTGCTCCACTGCCAGCGAGCGTCCATAGCCTCGGCGGAGTCACCCCGACATCACAGACCTTGCTCCACTGCTAGAGAGCGTCCATAGCCTCAGAGGAGATATCTGCATACCCTCTCCTACTGTTCACTCTTTTGATAATATCAACTTTATTCCAGCATGATGCCATGAGCGAGTGGGAGAGGATGATGTCTGTTTATTTCGCAAAGTGAGATGGTTAAGGTGAATCCTTTGCTAGCTTTGTGTTTGGGGTTCATGTAGTCCTTTCTAGATTTCCTACTTTCCCTTAAAGTTTTACCAGGCCACTAAGAAGACATTTCTGACATTTCTCCAAAGTTGTTCATTTGCGCAGGTTAGATAGAGGACCCCTCAAAGCAACAACAAGCTCTTCAACGCTTCTTGTGTTTTATATGAGCGATGAGTTAGGAACAGAGTTCGCTATGGCGTATGACTTAAAGTCGACCATTGTCTTGTTGAACACAACCTTCAAAAGTGCAAAAGTCCAAAATAAAAAAGAAAACAACAAAAATGCATTTCGCAATCATGAAAACATTCATACAAAACACAAAACATTTTCATTTATTTTTATTTTTATTTTTTTTCTTTATATATATATATATTATTGGAAATATTGTTTGAGGGCTTGGCCATTTACTAGGAGGGCATCAGGTTCCCCCCTCAGATTCTGTAACCAATAAGTCCCTGCCCCAATCTTCTCAACCACCTGGAACGGTCCAAGCCATAGATTTTGAAACTTAGAATGCTTCCCTTTTGGCTCATTTGCTCTGTCCCATTTTAGGACTAAGTCTCCTACTTCAAAAAATTTCTCTTTAGCCTTATGCTTATCAAACCATCTTTTCACTGTCTATTGGTGAGCTAGAAATTTTGACTTAGCCTTTTCTCTCTCTTCTTGTAGCATGAGAAGGGTATCAATTCTTTGTTGTATGACCGATGAGGGTTCCCCGCTGGAATATTGGGCTAGTTGAAGAGATGGAAGATAAAGCCCATTTGGGAGAATGGATTCCTACCCGTAAACCAGAAAGTACAGGGAGTTTCCTATAGCTTCCTTGGGTATGACCCTATCGACCCATGAAGAGTTATGGAGTAGATTATGCCAATTCCTTTGGTTGTCTACAATTGTCTTTTTTAATATTCTCACTAGGTTCTTATTGGTTGATTCTGCCACCCTGTTTCCCTGTGGATAATAATTTGCAGAGTACCTAATTATGATTCCTTTGTCTAGAGAAAACTCTATCAATAGAGTGGAAGAAAAATAAGTTGCATTATCAAAAACTAGAATAGAAGGGACACCAAATCTTGTGATCAGTTGTTGTTCTATGAATTGGATCACCACCTTCTTGTTTACATGAGTCAGAGGGATGGCCTCTTCCCACTTCGTGAAATAATCGATGGGATTAAGTATATACTTGTGTTGTTTCGAAGAACTAGAAGTAATTTATCCTATGATATCCAACCCCCATTGCTCAAAAGGCCTAGAGACAGTCACTGGTTGGAGTGGGATTTTTTCTCTCTTCTCCCTCCCAGCGCTTATTTGACAAGTTTTACATTTCCTAGTGTAGGTGTGACCATATTTGAACAAGGTGGGCCAATAATAGACATCTCTCAGTATCTTATGAGTAGTGGTGTTTCCTACGAAATGTCCACCGGCAGGGCCATCATGGATCGCCTTCAGAACTTTTTTTGTGTCTTCATGTTTGAGACCTCCTAAAAGTACCCCATAATAATTAATCTGAAAGAGTACTGAATTTTTGAGGCGATATTGTGCAGACTTTAACCTGAGAGCTCTCCTTTCCCATGGTGTAGGAGATAAGTTGAATTCTCATACCAAGACTCTGGCCCTATGGAAATGTATGAAGCTTCACCACACCATAATTCCATTTCTTTCTCCCATCCAGAATCTTCATTTACTTGGTCCTAGGATTCAGCTGCAAGTTTTCACAACCCTTGCCCTTTAACTAGTTTGGCAGGTTTTATATCTAGATCAAATTCTTGGACCACTTCCATCTAGTTCCCTCTTCTTTCCCCCATCTCTTGTTGAGTAAACAAGGATCGGACCGTAGGGTGGGGTACAATCACTTTGGTGTGGTTCTTAAGGATGTAAGACCTGAAGGGATTTACTATCTTATATACCGCATAGGCATGTTTATCAACAACAGGATAATTAAGTTCGACTCCCTGGAGATTAGTGCTCATGAACGACACCGGAGCCTTGTTGTTTTCATCATCCTTCTGAGTCAATACTACAACTAACGATTGGTCGGAGGCAAAAGTATAGAGGAAGAAATCCCTATTGAAATCGGGACTTCATAACACGGGGGCCTGGGATATAGCAGTTTCAATATTGTTGAAAGCATCCTTTCGTTCATCATGCCACTTAAATTCGACATCTTTTTGAATCATCTTTTGTAAGGGTTTGATAGTTTTTGTGAAATCGCGAGTGAATTTCCTCACGAAATTGATTTGCCCAAAAAAAGACTGTGTAGCTTTCTTGTTGTGAGGAAAAGGGAGTTGAGCTATGGCCTTAATCATTTATGGGTTTATGTGAATTCCTTCTTGAGATATAATGTGGCCTAGCAGCTTACCTTCCTCGACGCCGAAAATAGTTTTCTTGGGATTTAAGGATATACTGTATTTCCTACACCTTTTGAAAATCAGAGTTAAGTGTTGGATGTGCTCTTCTTTGTTCTTTGAATACACAGTTACGTCATCCATATACACTACAACACACTTGTTGATTAGTCCCCAAAATGCTACGTCCATGGCCCTTTGGAAGGTCTCCCCTACGTTGATTGACCCAAAAGGCATGTGTTTATAAGAGAAGGTTCCCCACTTGGTTTAGAAGGTAGTTTTCAAATGATCTTCCTCTGAAACCAGGACTTGGTCGTAACCTGAGAAACCGTCCAGTAGAGAGAAAATATTCGAGCCAGACACAGTCTGCAGGAGTTGCTCCATTGGCAGGACTGGGTAATTGTCCTTTTCTTAAGCTCTGTTGAGGTTCCTAAAATCTATGCATAAGAGAATTTCTCCAAAAAAATTTCTCGCAGGAACCAAATTCACTACCCACGCGGAATGCCTAACATGGAAGATGATCTTGACATCTAAAATTTTCTTTAATTCTTGATACATGAGAGGTTCCAGGGATGGGTGATACTTTTGGAGATTCTGTTGGAAGGGTTTCACCTCAGGTTTTAATGATATAGTGTGTTGACTGATACAGGTGTCATAAGTTTTCAGATCTTGGTAGGACCATGTGTTGGCACAGGGGAAGTTATAGGGATCGAATCCAGGAGCACACCATCAAACCCTAACTACTGGTGCTTTTGGCAGCACCTGTGAAGAAGATGTAGTCTCACCCGAAGAAATTATGAGGGGTTTGTAGGACAGAGATGTCTACAAACAAAGGGAATATCAAGTGGATCTAACACAAGAACAACACAACATTCATATATCACTTATCAACTTATATCTATTTGGCACATATACTTATCATATCTAAAGCAGTAATGCAATCACAGTATATCAATGACAAATGAAAAATACCAATCACACACAACACAAAATATACGTGGTTCACCCTCTCTCTAGGGCTACGTCCACAGAACTATGCTATAATATATTGAGGTAAATCATACAGTTATTGTATGTGCTCTTAGCTAGTAGATATTCTTTCTTCTCCTCTCTTTCTCTTTCCTCCCTGCGCACCCAGCTGCAGGGTTGATCTTCGCACCCATCTGAAGATCTTACAATACCAAAAGGCTCCCACACTTAGCACTTCTCTCTCACAATAAATTAATCACTCACATCAACAATGATAACCTATCTTGATACCAACCTAAATCAGGTCCTCTTGACCTCTATTTATACATTACAATAGCTCACTAATAGCCTTAGGGCGAAACCTAGGTGTCCAAAACCCTAGGTCAACTTGACCTATATTTCAGGGCTTTGTCAGCCTGTCTTTCCTTCCTTCTCGCGTGGTGCTCCAAAGCATCCAATGGTATCTTTTTCCGCTTGTTGACATGTCCACGATCCTTCTTCCTTGCTGACTTGTCATCCCCTATATCCTCATCCAACGACTTTCTTTCTCGGGCTTTGCTCCATCTTTTCTTCTCTTTTGAGTACTTCGACCCAATGACAATCATTGTGTCTTCCACGAAGTTCACATTCTCTCTTTTCTTTATTGATCTTCGCATACTTCCATAACCAAGGGCCAACACCATGCAAAGACATATTGATATTGTCTGAACATTTTGAGATAAGTCTTTCTTTCCTCTTTAGATATAGTCTTGCCGAGATTCACATTCTTTGGGTTTTCCGGGGTTTCGAGATTTATAGTTTCATGCAAGGGACAAGAGCTACTGGTCTTTGCATTTTTAGCCCCCCTAAATCATTCTTTCAGGTCAAACAAATTTTCCAAATTATCTATCCCTTTCAGGATGGTGTGATGTTTCGATCTGTCAATAGGTTGACCTGTCCGAGGATCAGTTTMTGTCGATTGCTCCTRTAATACTTCATCGTCGATGGCCAAATATTTGAAATTGTCTTGGTTAGTCAAGAAGTTTATGATATGTTCATCTCCTTCAAAGACTTTCCAATTATAAATGTTGTTAGGCACTGATGGTTTGTAGAGTAGTTCCACAGTGAATCGGGAGGATTCATAATATTCTAGAGGTGGCAGGGAATCAACAAGGCTTACTTTTCTAACGATAATCTCCGAGTCTCCAAAAACTTTCAATTATTTGACATTTAAGTTTATGGATTTCTTTAACCCTTGTACTAGAGCTTCATACTCGGCGGTGTTATTGGTGCATTCAAATTCTAGTCTACAGGACAGGAAATGACATTTACCTTTTGGATCAATGAGGATGCGCCATGCGCTTGATCCTTACTGCGAATTAGATCCATCAAAGTATATGGTCCAAATTTGTGAACGACAATCACGCTTTTCCTCTTTCTTATTACTTTCTTGCTCCCCTATCTTTTGTTCTGTAATCCCTATCATAGGGTCTTGACAGAAGAGGGTGTCTTCTGTCGGTATCAACGACTTCTCTTGAAAAACCATTTCATAGTTTTGAGTAAGAGGGACATCAAATAAGAGAGGAGAAAATTTATCGAAGTGGGAATCGCAGGAATAATTGCCCAGCACAGGGAAATCTATGGATGAGGGTTCTTTCAGGGTTTCAAGATCAGTGACCGTATGTTTTAGGTATCTCTCCCTATCGATTATGATCATATTCGTGTATCCCTTCAGTGGTAGCCAAAGGTGTGCCCAGTATGTACTAAAGTACCCGTTTAACTTCTCAGACCAATCTCAACTTAGTAATAACCCATAGGCCTCTGGGATGTCTACTACAATGATGTCAGTCACTTGCACAAACTTAGGATGTGTCATTATCCTGATCATTACATCTATGAGTTCCCCCATGACTTTGACCTAGGTTTTGTCTAGTTGTATCACATGTTTATCGCTCTTGAGAGGAATGCCATTTAATTTTTTTCAAATAGACAAGGGCATAACGTTGGAAGATGCTCCCGAATCTACCAAACAATTGTGGAGGTTCCTGTTGAAGACTTCAAACGTGAAGAGAAACTGTGGGACAAAAGTTTTTCCCTTCTTATCTTCTGAGAAGGTATTAACAGTTGGTTTATTTACTAGATCTGTGGAAGTTAGATTTCTTTGTTGCTCATTACTTGTCGTAGGGTTTTCTACTGATTTCAACCCTTGTAGCAGGAAATATTTTTGCTGAGGGATTCTGCATATGTCCATATCCGATATACTAGCCTTCAACTTCTTTGGATCTTCAACTATGTTGTACTCCAGTTTGGGAAATTATCGCGTATGGATGCTAATAGGGTTCTTACGAGGAGAAAAGGGTGATTTCGGGTGATCGGGATTTGACCTTTCCCCTGACATTTGAGTGGTAGTAGTATCCTTTGAGACAGGAGGACCTTTACTTCTAGTTTGTACAACCAAGATCAATGCGGGTGGTTCTTGAACCTGAAATAGGTCATCGGAAGGCATAATTAGGTCAGGATCCCATATTAGCATGGTTCTATCTTCTGGTGGGTCAATCTCTTCCTAGTTAGCAACATTCATAACCAAACTTATTGGTTGTTTGGTTAGGGAAACCTCATATAAAAATAGGTTGGCCATCAAATTCATGGCATGCACCCATTGAGGGTAGTCTCTTTCAGAGTGGTTTTCCTGGTGATAAGTACAGAAAGAATTAGATGTGACATTCCCTAGATCGATATTTAAGTTAGTTGGGGGAGGTTCAATATATTTGAACGACGGGTTCCTTTTAAAGAAAGGCTTATAGGGCCTTTGGCCTTGGTTTCCTTCCCCTTCGTTTCTCTTCATATCTATGATCTCATTCGATAATTTCTTAACCATGCGTTGTAGATCTTCTATGCCTCCATTACCCTTGTCGAGAGTTCGTTCTGCCTGTTTCCCTAGCGGTCTAGTCAAAAGGAGTCCTCTCTTGGGAGGAGGTTGAACTTCTTTCTTAACCAAAGAGACCTGTCCTTATTTACACCCTTTCATCTGGAATTCTATCGTTTTAGATTCTTCAAAATTCTCAGCTAAGATTCGTTTTGCAGCCTTCTTCACAAACATGGAAATAGAACCTGGGAGGGCATTAGCGTATACTTCGATTTGCAACTCCTGAGTTGGTTTGGCTTCAGGATGGAATTTTTTTAATATGGTCATGAATATTTTATTTAAATATTTAACCTTCACTTACGAACTCATGGTGGCGGCGAACAACTCAGCCATCAGAGCTCCCGTAGTAGTCTCTTCTGCAAATTTATCTAGAAAATCTTTTTGAAACTTTGTCCAGCTAGTTATGGATCCTACAAGTAAGTTAAAATACCATGTGGAGGCTGAGTTCTCAAAAGTGTAGGGGAAAATCCTGAAAACTATGTCTTCATGTTGGATGTTCATAAGCCCGATCGCTAGTATAAATTTATTGATATGATCCTTAGGAAATCATGAGGTTTCGGGATCAAACTTATGAAGCAACTTCTCTAGATGTTGGGGGAGGTTATGGACTGGTCCCGGGAGGGCCAAAGTGTCTCTGGCCAACCAGGGTTGATTTTTCAGAAGTGGGTTCCCCCTTTCTTCATTATGGTCATTGTTGCCTTCCATATCTTCAGACTCTGAGCTAAAATCCTCCTCTTTTGAAAACTCGTCTGGTTCAGAGATGATGTCGGTTGGCGTTTCGGGTATCATATCAAGAGGATCTTGGATTTTGGTGATTGTGAAATCTATTAAGTCTTCTACCGAGTGCACAAAAACCTCATCGGGAGTACTAACCACTGGTCTTCTTTGTTGTTTTCTTCGAGGGAGTATCGGAGCTAAGGACAATGCACCGATCTATTGGGTGTATGCTCTTGTGATTCTTCTGAATTGATTCACTTCCTCGTGAGGAAGAGTGTAAGGTATTTTAGGGTGAAAATATTCTTCCTCAGGTTGGGGTGAGCTATTCATTTCAGGAGTACTCAGCGTGTGTGGTTTGTCTTGGGAATGACTAGCCATGCATGTGGGTTGTTTTGAATCTATAGGTTGTTTGAAATACTATGTAAAATATATATCTAGCCATTCATTATTCATCCCTCCTTCTAGCACCAATTTTTTTGATGGGTCCTAGATCCTTTTATTCAACAGTAAGAACCAAATACGCCACTGAGGCCCAATTAGACTTTGAAACATTTAATAGTGGAATGGTTCTCCAGATCTTGTGATCCAGCCAATTTATCGATGGGCTTTATGTTTTCTTGTGAAGGCTCTTCCTTCAATTTGGACTATCTCTTTTTGTATTTTCTCTTGGGTGGGACTAATATGAGATGTAAGCCGGTATAAACCAACTTGGAAACAAAACAGGACTAAGTTCTAACTACTGGGGAAGATGTTGAACTTGGGATAACTCGTTGTTCAAGCATGCATACGACAATTTTATACAACAGGCCTAGTACTAATACATTAACCATGTGAGCATCCAATTATTGTATGAGAAAATAATTACCAGAAAGAAAACACAAATGTGATAGGACAATGGCAAGCAAAATAATTCACCTACTTAATCATCCATCACATAATAACACCATGATTCATCTTCATCATTAAAGTAAAGAACATCAAAATATTGCACCAGATAACTGATAATAGATTAAATAGCTCTTACTCATTACAACATCATTCATGAAACAAGATAGGAAATAGTTCTTCTCCAAATCCAATCACATGCATTTGATGAAAATAATTTTGTCTCTAGTCCAGAAGGACTTCTCTATTAACGATGGCTTCAAAATAATTCTTAACAACCAGAAAGAAAGAGTTCTTACAACAACCATCGACCCTTAACTGATTGGTCGATGTTCTTATTTATAACATAAAATTCAACTGAAAATAACGGCTAAGTGTAGTTTAAACAAAACAAAATTCACCACGTGGCGTCCTCTTCTAACAGTTTCTTTAATAGTCAACTCGAGATATCACTTGAAAGAGTGAATTTTCTCATACTTTGACCCATTGATAAACATCTCATCGCAAGTTTGGGCCCATGGAAATCTGTGTTGCTCCATCGGAGCCATGCAAATTCCTCTGACCTCCACCGCATGTGCTCGGTACTTTACTAGACTGGTGTTTAACTATTGTAGCATAGTCCGACCTCTAATCGGATGTTCCATAAATCTTTGCACTTGTTCTGGAGTTGTGTCGGTCACCTTCACTATCTCTTTGGCCCATAATAAATCTTGCTTGGTATGTGATTCGACTGCGTCGCACAAGTCGACAAATTCGTCGGGTGTGTCAAACTTGGGGAGTCTGATATTCCTCATCATCTTGTTGATCTTTGGATCCAGTTTCTCTCAGATTCCTCAGCGAAGTTACGAAGTCAATTTTGCTCGTAATCGGAGGGATTTTCTCCTACAACCAGAATTAAAATCATTTAGAAATTGCTTACAGAACAATACTCGGCGAAATATATGAAAAAACGTAAGCGGGAAGAAAACAGACTGATGGATACCTGTAAAGTTCGCTAAGCCTGGTTGTTTGATACTTACATGTTCTCTGCAACCTTTCGTATTACCTGCACCATCCCTATTAGCACCGCAATTTTCTTCAATTAGGGTGGGTTATATCCATGCGCCATAGCATGCTAGATCAGGTACGAAAAACATGAGAGTCAGAGTCACGCCAGTGGCTGGTTGGCCCTTGGGATCAGGAAAGGATGTCAGAGCCGAACATGTGCCAAAAGTACGAGTAAGTTCCAAAGAGATCGGATACTATCATAAGGGGAGTCATTAAATGATTCAGGTCGAGGCAGGTTGCTCAAACAGATGTCGCATCAACAATTGCATCAACCATCATTAGCTCATTATGGAGGTTGGGGAAATTGAGAGGAATCGAGATAATCATACCACACATCCTCTGCAATTCCTATCAATTGCATCTTACATGCCTTGAATCATACTATCGCGTGGATGTGACACATCAATTATTTAAAACATCTTGTCACAAGGTATTCAATGTCCCCTAGCACGCTTCGTCTTGCTACCCCGCTCCATTATAAATTCTAGATGTTATGTAAGTGTTCTACTCACTAGTCGATCTTGTGCGCCATTGGTAACTCATCTCGTGAGCTCATTTCAACCAAATTATTTTCTTTGGGCCTTTGTCAAGTCATCCATGCATAAGGTGGATACGTTGTTACACCATGGGAACTCCTTAAAACACAAAACGGGGCCTGTGAGGAAGCCGAAGCACTAGGCCTGAGCCACAAAATGCCTGGGACTCATTGTTATTCGCAATGGGTGTTCCCAAGGCTTCAAAGGGAGATTCCCACCTTCATGTAGAGACGATGGTTTTGCCCCGTGCGGACGCCGAAGTGGAAGAAGTTATGTCAGAAGGACACAAGTTGGAAGTCACGCTTCCTTAGTAGCGGATACCGTGGAGGAGAGGAAGGCCTAGGAAGAATAAATAAGTGGTAGGGGAAAACCAAATCCCAATTGAGTCGTGCGCGTAATCAACCGCTGAGGAATTCCTAATGCACACTATCCAGCTAGAGACGGTCGAAACCATAAGTCGAGGAAGTGGGAGCTGAATGAGAAGGACAGAAGCCTCGGGTTCTAACGTTCGAGCACCTAGTCAGTAGCTAGAGCAGGAACAACTTGCCATCACTGAACTCTACCAGGAAAATAGAGAACTATGACGATAGTTGGCAGAAAAGACCCTTGAGGAATTAGCACCACAAGGTCGTGAAGGGAATGCAACCTAGCTCAAGAGGCAACTTCAGGAGGCACAGAATACGATCATGCAGCTGTGCGAGGTGCAAAGAGTGTCAAAATAATGAAAGATGAAAAACCTCAGGGAGTGCAAAGTAGTCGAGAACAAAGTCCGTGCACAGAAGAGGCGTGATTGGCGAAATATTTTTTTCATTCTTAGACGCAACGGAGAACCTTGATAATTTTCCCTTTTGTAAGGAAAAAATCATTTTCTTAATGTAATCAGGTTGGTTGACCAAAAGGTGTATACAGTGTCTATTGTATGTAATGTGAGCTTGACGACAATCTAATATATATATAAAGTCTTGAAATTTCGATGAATGGGCTCTGGTTATAGCGATTGAATGCATCCTTTCCTCTCTTAGCATGTGTATCCTATGTTCTTTGTCTACATTTTCTTGTAAGTTAGCCCTGATTTTACACTTAGTGTTGCTCTGGTTTTCTTTGTTTTTTTTTATTAATATCCTTCTACAAAAAACCTCCGATGCCAATTGATTTCATCGTACGGTATTGATGTGGCACCACTGACTCGAGGTACAGTGTACTAATGACCAGGAACTTAGCTTACGGGTAATGGTCAGGCTCGGGAATTTTCTCAAGTCAAGCGCTTTTAAGATAAAATTGGGACTGTCGATTCCGAAAAGGTATCGGAGGTCGGCTTTTGGCAATAAACCTATCGCGCATCCTCCTTCTAAGTTAACGCCCCTGAAAAATCCCTGATACCAAAAATGTTTTGAAACTCAACGATCGGTGATATCACTTCATTCTTCATGAGCGCTTAGTCTTTTAGTTGTTCACCAATGCCAAAGGGATCAGTCATCGGCAATATTCTCAGTGATGATTGTCATGAAATAAATCTTGTGTCTGCCGACGTTGACAAAGATCGGGACTCGACAACTTTGGTTCTCTCTAGCATTTTCTTTCACGCTTAATCCTTCCCGATGCCGAATTCCTTAAGCATGTCGTGGAAAGTTTTATTTGTCAAAAATATTATTCTTTTAAGTTATGGCAATTTTCACATGCTCAAGCAAAATTTTAAAGACTTAAATGAAATTGGAAATGGTAAGAAAACGCAACATTTTCCACAATGAAGACGAATCAAGCAATGCAAAAGATCAAGTGGTACCCAAAAAGTAAAATTTGACATAGGATTTTTAGGGTGTGTTGAGTGCTCAACACAGACATAATGGAATAGTCCTCTCAGCATATAAATGTACAAAAATGACAAAAAACAATGATGGGGCAACTTGGCTTGACGATATCGATCTACAACGGGAGTGGGTCTTCAAATAGGCTCTGATACCATGTTCGACAACACATGTATTCCAAAAGAGGATGAACACGTTCAGTAACCACTCACACAACCAGATCAAAGATCAACAAACCAATGTTTTCATGTGGTAATACCCCTACAGAGAAATATCAATGGTCCCAGCCAATGCAACCACTTTGAGCAGCTTGTTAATGCAAAAGAAAAAGATTATAGAGATATTTTACAAGATATTTTCTCACAATTTATCATCGGCAAATGACCCTCCGTTCTCTTTAAATAGAGATCATGGACCAATCGGGTGCTAAGCCATGGATTAATGTAGCCATTATGTTAAGAACCAAATATCAATATAGCATAGAAAAACCTCAGAATAAGTACTCAACGCCTTGAAAAAGAGATAATTTCAGATAATAATCCTCTTCAAGGGGGCAACATCCTTTTACCCCACATAAATGTTCAAGTACAAGATGATTCCAAATGAAAATGTCTCCTTGGTATGTATAGGAGACTAGGAGGTATAATTACAACTAATGGAATAAAGCCGACATAAATAAAATAACATTACTAATGTAATATGCCCCAATTAAGGGGTAATGAGCCAATATTAGGGCTTAACATGCCCATCCCCTTGAGACAAGTGTTGTCCGCAATGCTTGAGTAACTCTTGATGATTCTATATAAAAGACTCATCTTCCCAAGTGAAATCTTCAGTCGGTAGTTTCCTCCATTTAATGAGATACTCTAAAATGGATATATTCCTCAACTGGCGAATTCTTGTGTTGGTGATGGCTTCAGGCTCCAATACGATTTTTCCTTCCTCGTCAATTTCTGGCAATATAGTTTGAACTGGGATCTTGTCGCCTATAACCTTCTTTAAGCATGAAACATGGAAAACTGGGTGTACTCATGATGAGGCAACTCCAAT
>ML778680.1:27717-61351 GCA_009831015.1 Picea engelmannii
GATAGACCAATTAGGTCTTAGTGGACGTTAATCATCATCATCACCATGATTTTAAATATCATCATTTCAAATTAATTATGATGTTTCATACAAAATAGCTTATAAATATCTATTTACTAGCATATATAGAAATGTTGCGCTCAAGTATATAACATGTCTTTCTTTTAAAAATCCTAGTTTCTAAAACTTGAGTATCAAAGTGTAGTTGAATAATGGGATTTTTTGTAATACAATGATATCATCAAAATTAAGTATTTTCATTATTTTTCAATTCTAGATCTATGATTTAATTCCAGATTTAATGAAAAAATGTGCTTGTCTTTACTCTTCCTATTTTTTTGAATTTTACGAATTAAATATTTTTAAATGGAAAAAAATGAAGTTATTTATTGTGCTCTTTTCAAAATGCTCCACAACTGCATAAAGATCCAAGTATGGTTCAACCAAGATCTTAGCTAGAATTACTAAAATACCATCCACATAGATGCAAAAGGTTAGTTGTTGGGTAGGAGGGAACACTATCATTAGAGAATATTCAAACCAAAAATGTTTTGTCACATCCTATTTACAGCTTCTCTCAATCTTTTCCACTTCATGGTGAATAAATGAATTTAGGTTATAACTTTGATTGTTATTTGACACTAAAAAATTATAAACTAAATTCAATGAACTTAGCGAAGTCATTTATTGTGCTCTTTTCAAAATGCTCCACAAGTGCATAAAGATCCAAGTATAGTTCAACTAAGATCTTAGCTAGAATTACAAAAGAAAAAATACCATCCACATAGATGCAAAAGGTTGGTTGTTGGGTAGGAGGGAACACTATCATTAGAGAATATTCAAACCAAAAATGTTTTGTCACATCTTCACAACTTCTCTAAATCATTATCAATTTTGTAACTTCTAGTGACCATAACTTGTATTTATCCTTGAAATTTCAATTTACTGTAAAATGATAATTTGTAGGGAATTCTGTTAGCTTCCTATTTATAATTTTTGTGACTTTTTTATTCAACAGTAAATGGGTAAAATTGATATTTTTTGACATCTTCTCATTTTAAAAAATGAGGAATGGAAAATCAATGACTTTTGGGGACCCTAATATTTTCAATAAAATGATAAGTTAAGGTAATAAATATACTATAACAATATACATGGATTGTATTAATGCTTTACTATTTTTTTCTTATATTTTAGATGAACAATTTTTTCCTTGTAATTTTCAAATTACAATGAATCGGGTCACAAAATTTCTTCTGAGTCCAATGGTGTAATGGTTGAACCTTTCTATATAAGCATGTATTATGTACTTTGAGTTCCATCATAGTTCTCTTCCAATAATTGATGGGATATAATTTTTCCTTTGATTAGTAAACTACCATGGATATTACACTGGAAGTGTTATCAAAACAAATCTAAAAGCACAAAGGGGTTGATCCACCAATGAGGAATGAGGAGTTTTCAATAATGACCAAGGTTCAATTCCCATGAGAGAATCCAACCCTTGAGGTTGATATTGGGGCACCTAGAGGTAGTGGTTGAATGTGTAAGGCTTTCATGATCCAGATTATATTGAGAACGACATGAAAGAAAATATATAACAAGGGAACATAGAGAGCTATTGCAAGAAACACAAGAATACAGTTAAACTCAGATTCTATTAATGATTATCTGAAATACAAAAGACTGTAAAATGAAAATTACACAAGATAGCTAGAATGGTGGTAGCTTATCTTTGAAATAGAGATGTGATGACTACGCTCATTTGCAAGAATCTTATTACAAAGAGGCCGAAAAGACATTTTAACATCTGGATTATATTGAGAATGACATGAAGACAAAGATATCACAAGGGAAAACACAAAGATATTGCAGGAAACACAGTAATACAATTAAACTCAAATTCTATTAATGAATGTTTGAAATACAAAAGACTGTAAAATGCAAAGCACACAAGCTAGCTAGAATGGTGGTAGCTTATCTCTGAAGATAGAGATGTGACGACTACGCTCATTCGCAAGAAGATGATTACAAAGAGGCCAAAAATACATTTTAACATAAATAATCAATGAGAAAAACCTAAAAATCCAAAAAACTAACCATAGAAGATGAAACACCAAAAGGTTTGTGGGCCTCGATGTGGTTAGTTGATACATCAAATTCCCGAGGGCATTACTTTTGCATACGATCTTTATTTGGGGCACTCAATAGCCCATTGGAAAGGTCTAACCGAGGAGTAAATATTCCAAATAGCCCAATATATGTTGAAGGAAACATTTATTGGATGCTTCCATGTCAAAAAACGTCATTTAGGACCTCAAAGCGACCCCAAAAATTTGGGACCTGAAAAACCGTAAAAAAATTGCCAAGATGTGGAACCATTCTAAATTAGTGGCACAGGTGGGTGGTGACTAGTATCCACTTGGATCAGTACTCCCCCCTTAATAATAAATGGTCCACATTGCAAAAATTTCCTCCATTAGATGGGGAAACTTTTGTTGAATCTGACTCCTAATGAACCACTTTCCCTAGTGAAGAAACTACCCTGCTTTGACGACCCGATAGAGTTCGATGTTTTGTTGGAAAATGACCTTCGTCTTGGTGTCCATGATTTGATCAAATATTTCCTATTCAATGTAGTCATGATTGAGTTCTGTAGAGGCCAAGTGCTCAGCGTGTTCGAGGTGTCTAGGAGAGGTGGAAAATATGGTTAAAGCAGTTTCACATTAAATACCAGGTGCAAGCCAAGGAAAGGGGAAATACTTAATTCAAAATCATTCTCACCCATAACCTTGGTGATGGTGTAAGTTCCTTATTGGCGTGGAATAATATTCCAATGGGGTCTTGGGATGTTCTCTTTCTTCAAATGAAACCATACATTATATCCCACCTAAAACTTATGTGGCACCTGATGTTGATCATGGCGTTGCTTGTACTTCGCGTTGGCTTTTTGTAAAATGTCATGATCTTGTTGTTGAATGTGATGAATTCACTCAACAAATTGTGTTGCTCGATCATCCTTGGTCCAAGAATGGGAGGTCTCTTCTTGTGCAACTACAATGGGCAGAGCTACATTAATCCGGGCCAGTGGTTTAAACCCCAAGCACACCTAAAAAGGGTTGTGGTCAATAGAGTTGTGGAGGGATATGTTGTAGCTATGCTGAACATAAGGAAGTCCCTCATCCCATGTGCATGGATATTTGGAAGTGTACATCCTCATGATATGAACAATCATCTTATTGAATACCTATGTTTTTCTATCAGTCTATGACATGTAATTCTAATAAAATTGGTTTTATCCACTGTAACACACCCACTACCTATAATCAAAAAAATTTCGTTGTTTTCTCAACAATGAGAATCCCCGATTCACAGGTCTTCTATTTACCTACCCAACTCTCTACACATACCTGGGGTATTATGTTCCTTTTTCCACCAGCCCCTTCTAGCGTACTGCTAGTCCATGTGACCTGCGTTCCTATGACCACCGTCATATGCTTCTGTCGGGGTTTCTTCTATCAGGGTTTTGACACCCACAATGTTCTGGCAACTTGAATCACCAATCCCCGATTTCCGATTCGCTCCTTTCATGCCTCAGCCCCACTTGGCTAAGCCTTTGGCCCACACGACCGGCTCCTATATGACCATAGCCACACTCTCATCAGGGTTCGGGGTTTGCGGTACCAAGGTGCACATGTACCCGGAATCACCGATCCTCCAATCCCTGATGTGCTCTAGCCCTCTAGGCTAAGCCCTAGCCAATGTGACCACTGAGTTCGGGTCCGTAGGCCTACCTCTTGTCGGGGCTACGGGGTTTCCAAGGTCGTAAAACACTTACCCATAGTTTTCCTGATCTCTCGAACATTGATTCTCCGTCAAGATGATAGCTGGATCCCACTACGGCTCTTCCCTCAGCCTTGGTATACGGAAAGTTGTTCCCCACTAATCGGGGTTTCGTGGATCGCGAATCCAAGGTGCACAATTCACTTGTCACCGGGATCCCCGATATCCCGATGAACTCCAAATGCCGATGGGTTAACTCTTGGTTGGGATTTTCTCCGATGGCGCAGATCTCTACTATGTGTCCTCTAAATGAACGGTCCCGATTTTCTCTGAGATTCGGGACTTGAAATGTCTTGAGTTCCTTGTTCTCAGGAACTCCGATTTGCCAATTCCCAACTCTTCCCGAAGGTCTGACACCTGTCCTCCGCTAGTTCCACCTGGGGTCCACACAACTCTCCTATCGGGATGTCACACATCGTGATTTCAAACTACGAGGGTTTCTTCCCCTCGAAATCCCAGATGCTCTGAACTCCGACCCTTCTGGATCTACTGACATGCGTCCTCCAAAATGAACGGTTCAGATCGTGTCGGGAAATCGCATATCGCGATTCCAAGCAGCAAGATTTACTTGCTCTCGCAAACCCCGATTCCCTGATGCTCGACTTCTTTGGATCTCTTGACACGCGTCCTCCAAAATGAATGGTTCAGATCATGTCGGGAAATCGCGTATTGCGATTCCAAGCGGAAAGATTTCCTTGCTCTCGCAAACCCCAATTCCCCGATGCTCGACTTCTTTGGATTCTTGACACACGTCCTCAACTATGGACGACTCAGGTCCTCTCGTGGCTTCGCCACTCGCAACTTGGAACCTCCAATCTTTGGACTTCTACCCAACGAACCTTCGAGCTCACGAGATCTTCGGATTTCTGCCACTTGTCCTTCTCAGATGGATGACTCTGATCCTCTTGTGTCTTCGCCACTATTCACGAGGCTTAACCCTCGTCTACCTCCCTATAGATCCAACGACTGTCGGGTTTCCTAGCTAAGATATGACGGTTCAGATCGGTCCCGATGCCGCGCCCTTTCCTACTACTCTTTGGTCATGGAAAAACCAACGGTCTAGGTGTTCTCATGGAGTCTGGGGATCCACGATTCAGATTTCCTCTCTATTCACGAAGATAGAGGAAAAAGTTTTACGGGCACTTAACGCCCTAGTTTATTCACTTGATTCAATGATCGTGAATGACCGCAGAATCTCCGACAGGGTCTCATCCATTGATCAATACTTAACCCTACGCTGCTACCTCGGGATTTAAGAGGGTCGTTCCTCTTTATACAGGGTTGTTAAGTCTTGTGCGTTCAAGTCCCTTTTCTGGGTCCTTTGTGAACCTTTCTAGGGAGGAAATCTCTATGAAGCGATCTATATCGGGTATCCCTGAGACAGATAAGGGAAACAACCTCCCAAGAACAGGCTGGGAACCTAACTTAGTTCAATCTAGGCATAAATACAGTTGCTTCATCCACGCACATCATGTGTGGTTCCCTCTGTTATGAGCATATATCTATTCATTCTCATTAAACACTGCACAAACATTATTACACAGAAATCATTCATAATTTGACAGTTCTATGAGCATATGTATGCATATACCAATCTATGAATTTCAAGATGCAATATATATAAAACACTTATCAGAAATAACACCCGACGTGGGTGTGACTACTGAGAGGGGTGCTCATTTCCACCCAACCGTAGGCTCAGCGACTCCCAAAGGATTTACCACTAGCCACCCCTGAGCTGAGACCACGATGCAGTTGAGACTGCATCTCCCTGTCTGCCAGTGACCAGGAGCGAAAGTTGCAATCCTTCCTCTCTGTTATCACTCACTCTGCGTAAAAACTGTCAGAGTTCCCCTCGCGTCTACCCTCTCAATATCTTCTTCCATACGCCTTATCCTCTCGCGAGGTTGCGTGTGGCACGATTACCCTCGTCCCGATCAGACCTGACGGCTCTACAGATGGGCGGTTCACCATCCCATCCCTCATCAAGCCATCCACCTACCAGCCTGCGAGGCATTGAATTTTAGGGCCATCAAGCCGCTTTTGGTTCTCCAGGCCAGTGGATTCCAAATATGGTATTAAATTCTTGGTGGAAGTTAACGCCACCTTTTCAAGTGCCTTCCACCGCCATCGTGGTCTCTTTTTCTGCACATCCCCTCTCAGCAGTCCTGCAATAAATTCAAAAATTTATTCACATTCATTGACCTCTTCCTGCAGGTCCATTTACATCACATATTCATACTTATGATTTTTCCATAGTCCTTGGCCAGTCCAGTTATATTTACAATCTGGGGGAAACAGGGTGTTACAATTCCCTCCCCCTTAAAAGGAACATCGTCCTCGATGTTCTTATCTACTAGCATGAATTGCATGTACATAAGTAAACAAAATTGGATATGCCAGTTTCATGGCATCTTCCATCTCCCATGTAGCCTTATCTGGGCCAAAATGTTTCCACTGCACCTTGACCTGTGCAATGGTTTTGTTCCGGAGTGGGGTTTCCTTTCTGTCCAGTATGCATTGGGATTCTGGTAGAAATTCTCCCTCTGGTTCCACCTGGATCACAAACCAGTCAATTATATGATTAGCATCATGTACATATTTCTTTAATAATGAAACATGGAAAACATTATGTGTTTTTACTGTGGGAGGAAGTGCTAGCTGATAGGCTACAGGTCCCACTCTATCTAGAACCTCAAAGGGTCCACAATATCGGGGTGCCAGTTTGGCACAAGCTCCCATTTTCAGGAAACTCCTTCTAGGCTTAATTCTGAGATATACATGATCTCCTGTTTGGAACTCCCTTGGATTTCTCTTTTGATCATCATAACTTTTCTGTCGGTTCTGAGCGTCTTTCAGATTTTTTTTTATCTGAGTCACTTGCTGTTCCATTTCTTTCAACATATCGGGTCCAATAGAAATCATATTTACAGGATTACTCCAGCTGACTGGAGTATTACACTGTCTACCATAGAGGACCTCGAATGGACTCATCTTTAAGGATGCTTGATAGCCGTTGTTGTAAGAAAATTCTACCAATGGCAGGTATTCTTCCCATTTCCTGGGCTGATGCATGACATGCATCCTTAACATATCTTCTAATATCTGATTTAATATTTCTGTTTGTCCATTGGTTTGAGGGTGATAGGCAGTGCTAAACAACAACTTGGTCTCCAAACCCGCCATCAGTGATTTCCAGAAGTTGGAAGTGAACTTTGTGTCTCTGTCAGATATTATCTCCCTCGGCATACCGTGTAGTCGGAACACCTCTTTCATGAATACCTGTGCGATATCTATCGCCTTGCAGGTCGATTTGACGGGGATGAAATGAGCGGACTTGCTCAGTTTATCCACCACTATCATAATGGCGTCATTCTGTTTGGTTGAAGTTGGTAATCCAGTGATAAAATCCATGGAGATGGTTTCCCATTTCCATTCTGGGATGGGTAAAGGGTGTAATAGTCCTACCGGGTGTCGATGTTCTGCTTTAACTTTTTGGCATTCTATGCATTGGGCCAAATATTTGGCTACATCCTTCTTCAATCCTGGCCATTAAAATTTTTTTCGGGTGGCAGTAATCATTTTCTATTATCCTGGGTGACCGGTGTAGGGTCTTTTATGTAGTTCATCCATGATGAACCTCTTCAAGTCGTCACAATTGGGAATGTACAGTCTATCTCTGTAGGTGAGTAGACCTCCTTCGGTCGTCTGATAGCCTTCATGTTTTACTCCAGCGGGTTCTTGCTGTAGGTACAGGGTCACATTTCGGACGAAGGGATCTGTTTCTTGTGCCTTCTTGACTCTGTTCGTGACATCTGTCTCGCAAGTACTCACTGCTACCAGGTGAATCGTTCTCATGCTTCTGCTAAGGGCATCGGCCACCCTATTCTCCTTCCCTTTGATGTGTTTTATTTCAAAATCAAATTCGCTAACGAGGGCCATCCATCTGGCTTGTCTAGCATTAAGCTTGGGTTGATCAAACAAATACCGTAATCCACAGTGATCTGTCATAAGCACAAATTTCCTTCCCAGGAGGTAATGCCTCCACATTTTTAAGGCATGCACTATGGCAGCCAATTCTAGATCATGAGTCACGTAGTTGACCTCATGTTCATTCAATTTTTGGGATTCATAGCAGATCACCTTTCCTTCCTGCATAAGGACTCCTCTGAGCCCTTCTTTACAGGCATCTGTGCACACAAGGAAGTCAGCTTCTGGGTCAACGATTTTTAACACAGGTGCATAGGTTAGTAAATGTTTCAAGGTTTGAAATCTTTCTTCGCATTGTTGTGTCCACAGAAATTTTGTTCCCTTCTTCTGGAGAGCAGTGATTGGACAACCAATCCTGGAGAAATCTTTTATAAATCTTCTATAGTATCCCGCCAATCCCATAAAGGATCTGATGTCTGAGACATCCTTTGGGGTAGGCCATTCCATAATAGACCTGATCTTATCAGGATCTACTGCCACCCCTTCCTTGGACAACACATGTCCCAAGTAATGTATTTGCTTCTGAAAGAAGTCACACTTGTTGAATTTAGCATAGAGTTTATGCTCTCTTATCACTTGCAGCACAAGTCTAAAATGTTCTTCATGTTCTTCTCTATTATTAGAGTAGATTAATATGTCATCAATGAAAACTAGTACAAATTTATCTAAAAATTTACTGAGTACATTGTTCATTAAGCACATGAAAGTGGCAAGGCCATTGGTCAACCCAAATGGTACTACCACAAACTCATAGTGACCATACCGTGTCCGGAAAGCGGTCTTATGGATGTCTTCACCCTTGATTTGAACTTGATGGTATCATGACCTCAAGTCAATCTTTGAGAAAACAGACGCACCTCCCAACTGATCGAATAGATCATCGATCCTGGGCAAGGGGTATTTGTTCTTTATGGTTACTTTATTAAGTTGTCTGTAGTCTATACACAGTCTAAGGGTGTCATCTTTCTTTTTCAAAAACAGGACCGCTACTCCCCATGGGGACACGCTGGGTCGAATATAACCCTTATTCATCATTTCTTTCAATTGCAACTTGAGTTCTACTAACTCAGGTGTGCTCATCCGGTAGGGTGTTCTAGACACCGGCACCACTCCTGGTGCAAGTTCTATTGAGAAGTCAATGTCTCTTCTCGGAGGTAGACCCGGTATCTCCTCTGGAAACATATCTCGGTATTCTCTCAGGATAGGGTGATCATCAGGGCTTGGGTCTGCACCTTCGGTTGTTTTCAACACCTGTACTGCATATAGGGGACATCCCTTTCCACAATACTTCCTCATTTGCAATGTTGATATTTGTCTCACCGAGACTGGTTTTTGGATCCCTTGAAGGGTTATCCTTTTTCCTTCTTCATTAACACACTCTAAGGTTTTATAGTAACAGTCTAGTTTGGCTTTATGGGTGGCCAGCCAGTCCATACCAATCAACAGATCGTATGATCCCAGGGGTAATACATTAAGGGTTGCTTGGGTGGGGGATTCACTCAATATTAATTGGCAGGCTGGTACGGCCTCTACCACCTTTATTTTGGTGCCAGTGGCTAAGTGTACCAACCATGGTTTAGGTTGCTTCTGTGGCTGTAGCTTGCACTTATCAATGGTTCTAGGGGATATATAACTCAAATTTGAACCAGGGTCAATCAAAACAAATACCAGATGGTTGAAGATCATACCTTATATTTCCACCACTGAAGCTTGGTGGTCAGCTTGGTTATTATCCAAGGCTGCATAGATCTGCAACACACTCCTTGCCACATCATTGACCGTGGTAGCTTCCTACATGTTATAAATTTCTTGACTGTTCTATTGTCGGTGTGGACAGTCTCTCAGGAGATTCTCTTCTCCGCAACCCCATCATTTCAGAGGTTCTTTCTTTGGGTTATTAGTCTTTACTGGTATAGGTCCAAAAGTTTTATTTCCGTCCACCGAGGGAATGTTTTGCTGGAGTACACTTCAGGTTGGAAAGTTCATTCTATGGTTCTTCTTGTAATTTCTCAATCCCGAGGATTTGCTCCCCTTCTTCTGAAATTTTGAACCATTCTTCTATTTCCAGTCTCCACGAGACTCTTCCCGATGTCCATATTGTTCATGACAATATGTTGCCTTTCGTATAGTGTCTTCTAAGGTATTTGGCTCATTGAATTCGATTCGGTTCCGGTATTCCTTGGGTAGCCCACTGATGAAGCGTTGTGCCTTCGCCTTCTCTGCTTTAATGTAGGGTACATATCTCAGTAAGTCAAGGAATTTGTTGACATAATCCTCCATAGTAAGTTGTCCCAGTTTGAGTTCATAAAACTCTTTAGCCTTCTCTTCAAAATACCTTTCCGACAAATACTTCTTCCAGAAGTACTTCTCAAACCGTTTCCAAGACAAGTCCTCCTCGCGGACCCCTTTCATATTTTTAAGGTCTTCCCACCAGATGGAAGCCTTTCCATTCAGATTGAAAGTGGCCACTCAGGCCTTCAAGTTCTTTGAGAAATCATGGAATCTGAAATATTTCTTCAGTCCAAGTAGCCAAGCCTCAGCTTCCTCTCCCTTCTTTATCTCACCATCGAAGGAGGGAGGTTTGGCCTTCCTGAATTCCTCAAATTTGTGACTCTTGGAATTCTTTTGCTTCTTCTGTTTTCTGCGAGAATAGGAACTGGTCCTGCTACTGGAAGAGCCTTCTGAATCACAAGCTTCCTTCTCAGTGGAATCATCTGGTACTGGTCCTTTACCTCTGGGGTGGACCTTTCTGGACGTTCTTCTCTCAGTGTGGCCACTGACACGGCAATGATTCTGCATCTCTGGTTCATGCTGCATTTTTCGTTGTAGGTCAGATAAGCTCTGCAGTAGAACTGCATTAATTTCGGTTTGCTTTTCTTGTTCTTTCATCATCCTTTCATTATCGGCCTTGCAGCTTTGCAATTCGGCCATGAGACTCCTCACCATCTCAGCTAAGTCTGGAGGGGTTCCTATTGCTCTTCTTTCATCAGACTCTTCGTCCCTGTTGTGGGAGCCTTCTCCCACCTCTTGGTGAGTCACCATGTTTCGTGCCTGTAGATTCCCGTAGTTGATCGTCCGCTTGAGTGAAAAGACAAACGTTGATTATTAGTCAAGAGTTAAATTCATTTTTATAAATGGCGCATAAATTCATAACTCTTTCACATGCATACACAGTCGGGTTTTCATATCCCAAGTTCTTAGTCCTGGTCAAGTTAGTGAAGTCAGGGGGTTACTCCACATAGGAGTGTTTCGTACGAGGTTTATACACGACTGGTGCATGAGCCCAATTAGGTCGAGTGTTGTAACCATGCTCTGATACCACTTTGTAACACACCCACTACCTATAATAAAAAAAATTCGTTGTTTTCTCAACAATGAGAATCCCCGATTCACAGGTCTTCTATTTACCTACCTGAATCTCTACACATAACTGGGGTCTTATGTTCCTTTTTCCACCATCCCCTTCTAGCGTACTGCTGGTCCACGTGACCTGCGTTCCTATGACCACTGTCATATGCTTCTGTCGGGGTTTCTTCTATTGGGGTTTTGACACCCACAATGTTCTGGCAACTTGAATCACCGATCCCCGATTTCCGATTCGCTCCTTTGATGCCTCAGCCCCACTTGGCTAAGCCTTTGGCCCACACGGTCGGCTCCTATATGACCATAGAAACACTCTCATCGGGGTTCAGGGTTTGCGGTACCGAGGTGCACATGTACCCGGAATCACCGATCCTCCAATCCCCGATGTTCTCTATCCCTCTAGGCTAAGCCCTGGCCAATGTGACCACTGAGTCCGGGTCCATAGGCCTACCTCTCGTCAGGGCTACGGGGTTTCCAAGGTCGTAAAACACTTACCCGTAGTTTTCCCGATCTCTCGAACACTGATTCTCCGTCAAGATGATAGCTGGCTCCCACTACGGCTCTTCCCTCAGCCCTGCTATACGGACAGTTGTTCCCCACTAATCAGGGTTTTGCGGATCGCGAATCCAAGGTGCATAATTCACTTGTCACCGGGATCCCCGATATCCTGATGAACTCCAAACGCCGATGGGTTAACTCTTGGTCAGGATTTTCTCCGACGGCGTAGATCTCTACTATGTGTCCTCTAAATGAACGGTCCCAATTTTCTCCGGGGTTCAGGACTTGAAATGTCTCGAGCTCCTTGTTCTCAGGAACTCCGATTTGCCGATTCCCGACTCTTCCCGGAGGTTTGACACCTGTCCTCCGCTAGTTCCACCTGGGGTCCACACAACTCTCCTATCTGGATGTCACGCATCATGATTTCAAACTACGAGGGTTTCTTCCCTTCAAAATCCCCGATTCTCTGAACTCTGACCCTTCTAGATCTACTGACATGTGTCCTCCAAAATGAATGGTTCAGATCGTGTCGGGAAATCACGTATCGCAATTACAAGCGGCAAGATGTCCTTGCTCTCGCAAACCCCGATTCCCCGATGCTCGACTTCTTTGGATCTCCTGACACGTGTCCTCCAAAATGAACGGTTCAGATCGTGTCGGGAAATCGCGTATCACGATTCGAAGCGACAAGATTTCCTTGCTCTCGCAAACCCCGATTCCCCGATGCACGACTTCTTTGGATCTCCTGACATGGGTCCTCAACTATGGACGGCTCACGTCCTCTCGTGGCTTCGCCACTCGCGAATTAGAACCTTCAATATTTGGACTTCTACCTAGCGAACCTCCGAGCTCACGAGATCTCCGGATCTCTGCCACCTGTCCTTCTCAGATGGACGACTCTGATCCTCTCGTGGCTTCGCCACTATTCACGAGGCTTAACCCTCATCTACCTCCCTATATATCTAACGACTGTCAGTTTTCCTAGCTAAGATCTGACAGTTCAGATCGGTCCCGATGTCGTGCCCTTTCCTACTACTCTTTCGTCATGGAAAAACCAACGGTCCAGGTGTTCTCATGGAGTCTGGGGATCTACGATTCAGATTTCCTCTCTATTCACAAAGATAGAGGAAAAAGGTTTACTGGCACTTAACACCCTCGTTTATTCCCTTGATTCAATGATCATGAATGACCGCAGACTCTCCGACAGGGTCTCATCCGTTGATCAATACTTAACCCTACGCTGCTACCTCGGGATTTAAGAGGGTCATTCCTCTTTATACAGGGTTGTTAAGTCTTGTGCGTTCAAGTCCATTTTCTGGGTCCTTTGTGAACCTTTCTAGGGAGGAAATCTCTGTGAAGCGATCTATACCAGGTATCCCTGAGACAGATAAGGGAAACAACCTCCCAAGAACGGGCTGGGAACCTAACTTAGTTCAATCTAGGCATAAATACAGTTGCTTCATCCACGCACATCATGCCTGGTTCCCTCTGTTATGAGCATATATCTATTCATTCTCATTAAACACTGCACAGACATTATTACATAGAAATCATTCATAATTTGACAGTTCTATGAGTATATGTATGCATATACCAATCTATGAATTTCAAGATGCAATATATATAAAACACTTATCAGAAATAACACCCGACGTGGGTGCGACTACTGAGAGGGGTGTTCATTTCCACCCAACCGTAGGCTCAGCGACTCCCAAAGGATTTACCACTAGCCACCCCCGAGCTGAGACCACGATGTAGTTGAGACTGCGTCTCTTTGTCTGCCAGTGACCAAGAGCGAAGGTTGCAATCCTTCCTCTCTGCTATCACTCACTCTGCGTAAAAACTGCCAGAGTTCCCCTCGCGTCTGCCCTCTCAATCGCTTTTTCCATATGCCTTATCCTCTCGCGAGGTTGCGTGTGGCGCGATTACCCTCGCGCCGATCAGACCTGACGGCTCTACGGATGGGCGGTTCACCATCCCATCCCTCATCAAGCCATCTGCCTACCAGCCTGCGAGGCATTGAATTTCAGGGCCAGCGAGCCACTTTTGTTTCTCCGGGCCAGTGGAGTCCAAATACGGTATTAAATTCTTGGTGGAAGTTAATGCCACCTTTTCAGGTGCCTTCCACCGCCATCGTAGTCTCTTTTTCTGCACATCCCCTCTCAGCAGTCCTGCAATAAACTCAAAAATTTATTCACATTCATTGACCTCTTCCTGCAGGTCCATTTACATCACATATTCATACTTATGAGTTTGCCATAGTCCTTGGCCAGTCCAGTTATATTTACAATCTGGGGGAAATAGGGTGTTACATCTACCCTCCTAATTTATTAGAGTTCTACTTTATTGGCTCTAGTAAGCATTAGCAAATTGGAAGAGGATTCTAGAAATTCCTATGACAAGATTGGATATCGAACTCCAAAAAATAACACTTAGTTAAGTGGGCCATGATAAGGGCTCCCTATGATAGACGAGGCTTGTACATAAGGGACCCTTTATTGGTTAACCTACTTATAGGTGCCAAAATTCTATGGAGGATGGTTTTTGTCCCTTTAGAATGGTAGAAAGAATATTTTCATAAGTACCTTCGAAGGAGTAGATTGAGATGTCTTGTTGATCCTCTACCCGCCTAGGGAGAGTATATGATCTAGATATAATGTAATTCTTCTACCTCCTATGGCAATGCAATCATCTATATATCGTAATCATAGAATAAAGGTCAAAACATCATTTGGAGGAATGAAATTCAATGGCTACATGTGCTTAAAACATGATATTTCATTAAAAACAGACAGAGTGAACACATGCTTGAAAATTTTGTCTGAATGTAAAAGTATAGAAAATCAATGGCTATGTATGCAAAAACAGTACCTCGAAAAGGTAAAAAAGATTACAATTGTCTTTTCAATAATCTCTATAAATGCCAAAACGGTTCTTGGGCAAGATCAAAAATGATAAAATTGTCATAGTTTCAGAGGTCATAGTTCATGGGGTCCTAGTTCCAGAGGTCATAGTTCCACATGTCATATTTTTAAAGGTCAAAGTTCTCAAGTTCGTAGTTCCTGAGGTCAAATTTCCCAAGGTCATAGTTCCAGAGGTCAAAGTTCCACGGGTCATATTTCTAGGGTTCATAGTTCCAGAGGTCATAGTTCTTGGGGTCATAGTTCTAGAGGTTATTCCATAAGTCATAGTTCCAGAGGGCGTAGTTCCAGAGGTCATAGTTCATGGGTTCATAGTTCCTAGGGTCAAAGTTCCAGAGGTAATAGTTCCACAAGTCATAGTTCCAGAGGTCATAGTTCCATAGGTCAAAGTTCTAGAGGTCATAGTTCCTGGGGTCAAATTTCTACAGGTCATAGTTCAAGGGGTCATAGTTCCATAGGTGATATTTCCTAGGGTCATAGTTCCAGAGGTTAAAGTTACCAAGGTCAAAGTTCCTAAGGTCATAGTTCTTGAGGTCAATTTTCCCAAGGTTATAATTCCATAGGTCAAAGTTCCACATGTCATAGTTCTTAGGATCATAGTTCCACAGGTTAAAGTTCCAGAGGGTGTAGTTACACAAGTCATAGTTCCACATATCATAGTTCCACATGTCATATTTCCATAGCTCATAGTTCCAGAGGTCAAAGCTCCTCAGGTCACAGTTCCCGAGGTCAAATTTCTGAAGGTCATAGTTTCAGAGGTCAAAATTCCTCGGAGCATAGTTCTTGGGGTCATAATTCCAGAGGTCATAGTTCTATAGGTCATAGTTCTAGAGGGAATAGTTCTATAGGTCATAGTTCCAGAGGTCATAGTCCCTGGGGTCAAAGTTCAATAGGTCATAGTTCCACAAGTCATAGTTCCTATAACATACCCAACCACCAGCAAGTTGGGGCGCGCTACCTCAAAACTCACTCTTGGAACTGATTTCAAGTTCTGACAACATTTAATTAATTAAGAAGCATGAAAGCCTCGCATGTAATAATCAAGATTCACGCTACAACATAAGATAAATGAACAATGTTCCATGTGTTAGCACTAGAAGTCACCTTCAGATTGCGTTGAAGGTAAGCCCAGTACCCATCAAGTTATATGTCACAATGAATAATTTTAAAGAGGTCAAATAGGTGCAGACTCGAGATGATATCGCTTTAACTCAGAAAACTGGACTGGTATGCATAGGCAGGTGAGGTGTTTATTCAACTTCAGTCAGTAAGTTGTAGTATAGGTGAGTAGGAGGAAGCATTAGTGAGGAGAATGTAAAGGTCCACTATGGAAATCCAGTCTTCCAACAACCTAAGGAGGAAGAACTCAGAAAACAAGATCCTCTTCGATTCAGAGTTTCGGGAAACTGAAAACACTATAACGGGACTGAGATCAAACATACATCACAATACAGTTAAATTTTCCATGTGAATCCTTCAATCATGGACACTTCAGCGTCAGAGGCAAAAGAAATGGAACAAAAAGTTGACTTAGATCGAATAAGAAGTCTCAAATCCAATTACATAACTAGAGAACCAAAGATTCATTAAAAATTTACAATACGAGAGCCTAGCTAAACCATCGACCTTAACAAAATATCAAAACAAGCTATTTATGCTTAGGAGTGACTATGACCACCAGAGGAGAAATCAAGCCAATGCTTTCAATGCTTTACGTCTGCATGCTCTTTGGCGGACTGTGCATGCAGTCTCTTGTCAGACACTAGCATGCTTCAGTAGGGACCTGACTCGCTGACAGTCCTAGCTCCTTTCTGTCTTTCCATTCATGGGGGCGAGACGATGTTTCAACCACGAACCCCCGCTTTCATTAACTGTCTACATCGGGATCAGGACGGGGCCTAAGTCAACTTAGCACCTTGAAAATGTGTTGGCCGCACTCTTCTCTTTTCCACCTAGATCTTTGTTGGATGTTTGCGGAGAAAGTTAGCAGACGGATGTGGATGCTGATGGCAGGGAACAATCGAAGTGACTAGTGCAGACCGATAGACTACAACACATGCTAGGTTTCCATGCAGAAGGATGTGGCGACAAAACGGTGACTGGGAAATCATGGGTACCAACATGCGGGAGGTGATGTGGCACAGGGAGAGGACATGGAGGTAGAGGGGTGTGAGTGGTCAGGGGGGACACGACCACATGTCGGAGGTGACATGGATGGGAAGTGGAAGACACCAGTCGGGAGAACAGAGGGGAGATGTGACAGTGGGAAGGAGACATGCACGCGGGTGATGTGAGTTGAGGACAGGTGGCAGCAGGAGCGATGGTGGTAATGAGAGGCGGTAAGGAGGTTATCTTGGAGGGGAGGGGGGAGGTAGTAAGTGGTAAAGCGTGGGGGGTGTCTGAGTTTCCATGAGGGAGACACGTAGTGGGGGGCCCGCTCTTTCAAAACCACCAACTCGGACCCCCCCGACGTTAAAGGCAGAAGGTCGGGGGGTCTGATATGGAAAGAAGACCGTCAATCTGATTGCACAGATCTTAGCCGCTGAGATCTACGTGCCCATTATCATAATGTGCTCAAACATAAAAAAATTAGGATAAAAGGATAAAGTGGGTTACACAATCAACCCCCTTCTTACATTTCTTCACCAAGGGCTAACTCCCAAGGGAAACAAAACACCCTTTAACATAAATATGTGCTAACATTAGGCTCCATGGGGGATAGAGACCTCCCTGTGAGGCTCTAAGAAATCCAGTAGATTCAATGCCTCCTTCTAGGGATATGGGATCAGTCATTACAACAAAAGAAAATGATATTTACAATGGCATGAAAGAGGCACTCGTGGTTCAAACAAAGAACCTTTTCAGAAAATGCCCATTTACAGGGCCACCAAAAAATTATGGACCCTCCAAATCGTGTAACCTGTAAGTATTGTTTAGAAATGTCTCAAATATTTTGAAGGGACCAATCCATAAGGCTTCAAATTTACCATGCTTTCCTTTATCCTACTTGGGTGCATCCCATTTTAGCACTAGATCTCCCAGCTGGAAGTCCTCTTTTCTTACCTTTATGTCAAAAGATTTCTTGATCTTCTATTGATGGTCATGTGCTCTATCCATAAGCTTATCTCTGTTCTGTTGAACTTCTACCAGTTGTCGTATTCTCCTGATCATATCATCAGGTTCCACTTGGTAGTCTTGAAAGAAATTTTCCACGGGCAAGGTCAATTGAGAAGGAAATATGGCCTTAACTCCATATACAAGATGAAAAGGAGAGACACCAATAGATCTCTTTGTTGTCACTCTTTCATCCCACAGAGAAAATTTGAGCTTTGAATCCCATGCTTTCTTGTTTTACTCTAACAATATTTTGATGATCTTTATAAGGCTCTTGTTAGAGGACTCTGCCAGTCCATTCCCTTAAGGGTAGTAAGGAGTTGAGTGAATCAATGAAATTCCAAACTGTTCACGGAACTAGATCAATGGTTCGGCCTTGAAGGATGCAGCGTTATCAATGACAATTCTTTTCGAAAAACCAAACCTTGCTATAATATCCTCAAGAAAACCAATGATTACCTTGTGGGAAGCACTCCTTGTGGGGATGGATTCTATCCACTTGGTAAAGTAATTTGTGTCACTCAAGATCCATCTGTGTTGACCACTTGAATTAGGATGAATTTCCCCAATAAAATCTAGGCCCCACTGTTGAAAGGGTCCTGAAGCTACCACAGGCTTCAATGGAAAAGACTTGAGTTGTTGCTTTCCAGAGAATTTATGGCACTTAACACAAGCCCTGATTTTTGCACAGACATCAGTGAATAGACTAGGCCAGAAATAGATAGCCCTGGAATCTTGTAGGTTGTGGTTCTCCAGAAGTGATGTCCCCCACATAAATTGTCATGCAAAATCAAACATGATCCTTTGGGCTTCCCGTGGGTCTAAACATCTCAAAATCACTCCCAGAGGATCTCTCTAGTACAAGAATTGATAAATAAGGAAGTATTTAACATATTTAAGATTCAAAACTCTCACCTTGTTTTTCTCCATCCCATTAGGAGGCTACAGATTTAACAAAAAATATATGATGTCCTTGTACCAAGCACATTCTGCCAATGGAGGGTTGACTTGAGAATCTTTATCAGACAACTCAACTTGTTGAGTTTCTGAGTAGGTGTTGATGAAATTAACCCCCAAAGCTTTGCAATTAGACTCATCCAATAGCCTGGCTAAACCTTGGCCTTTAACCAGTTTGGTGGGATTTATCTCCAGATCAAATTCAAGGATTTTGGCAATCCACTTGCTCCTTCTTTCATCTATGTCAGGTTGAATGAGAATGTCCTTCACAGAAGCTGAAGGGACATATGCAATGACTTTTGAATGTAGGAAATAGACCCTGAAGTCCTTGAGGGATTTAACCAAAGCATAGGCCTACTTTCCATGATGTCGTATCTTAGCTCTGCATCTCTCAATGCTCTACTGAAAAAGGCAATTGGCTGCTCAAACCCTTCGACATTATTTTGTAATAACACAACTGCCACTGTGTCAAATGAAGAAAAGGAAAAAATTAGAAAATCCTTGGAGTAATCAGGATTGATGAGCATAGGTGCTTCAGTCACAGCCTTCTTTATCTGATCAAAGAAATTATGAGATTCAGCAATCCACTTGATTTCATTTCCTTTCCTCAACATGGTTGTAATGTCCTTCACCAATTCATGAAAATTAGAAACAAACCTTCTTAAAAAATTAATTTTCCCCAAGAAAGACTGAACTTATTTCTTGGATCTAGGGATTGATAAGGCTTGGATAGCTTCCACCCTACTGGGATCGATCCTCACTCCCTTGGGTGATACTATGTGCCCCAGTAATTTTCCCTCCTTCATGACAAACAATGATTTTTTAGGATTTAATGAGAGACCAAAATTTTTGCATTTCAGGAAGACCTTTCTCATATTATTACAATGCTCTTTATCAGGCCTAGAGAAAATTGTAATGTCATCTAGATATATGACCACAAATTTATCTTTTTCCTCAATGAATGCAATGTCCATATCTCGTTGGAAGGCCCCTGTGTTCATCAATCCAAAGGGCATCTTAGCATACATGAATGTACCCCAAGGAGTGGTGAATGTTGTCTTCTCTCTATCTCTAGGAAAGACATAAATCTGATTGTATCCAGAAAATCCATCAATCATGGACATCCTAGATGCACCTGTTACCCTCTGTAGTATGCGTTCCATATTTGGCAAGGGGTAATTATCCTTTTTGGAGATTTTTTTCAGGTTTTGAAAATCGACACAAAGTCTGATTTATCCATTCTTATTTCACACTGGGACCAGGTTGGCCACCCATTCAGAATACCTCAAAGGAATGATAATATGGGCATACAAAATCTTTTTAACCTCTCTCTCCATAATAGGCATCAGCATAGGATTTATCTATCTCAGTTTATGCCTAAATGGTTTGGCTTCTTCCTTCAATGGGATCTTATGTTCAATGATGCTTGTATCATATGTTCTGAGGTCTTCGTATGTCCAAGAAAACACATCATAAAACTCTTTTAATAGCTCATCATATTCATCCCTTTGTTCTCTTGACAGACTGCTTGACAACTTGACAAATTTTAGATCTTCCTCTGTACCAATATTGCACTCAGCTACATCAGCATCCTTAGTTGAACCTTTAGCTTTCACTACCACATAATTATTGTTGAACAGTCTTTCCAAAGGAACCAACCCCTTTGGAATATGATTTCTAGACAACTGAACAATATGATTATTAGCAATTTTCTTCAGGAAAACATCAACATGGGGATTACTTTCAGAGTCATGATCCTGATCAATATGTGATGCAGAAAAATCACTAGCAGTCTCAAGGAATGTTTTTATCTCAACATCATCCTCAAACACTTTCCAATGCTTAACATTGTCAGGTATAGAGGGTATATATTTCAATTCTACATCATACTTGAGTTTAGGTGGCAAAGGGACTCTGAAATTACTAGCTGAAATAGCCAAAGAATCAGCCATGGTATTCTCTTCTTTTGGGGTAAATGAAATGTTGAAAGATAAGAAAAAACTGTCAACTAGGTCCCACACTTCATTTATGTAAGTTCTTAGCCTAGGATTCTTAGCTTGATAAAGATTTTTTAGCTGATGGACAATTAATTCAGCATCCCCAAACACTGAAATCTCTCCAATCCCCATATCTTTTGCAGCCCTCAAACCCAACACAAGAGCTTCATACTCTGCCACATTGTTGGTAGCTTCAAATTCTAACTTGTATGAAAGAGATATGGTCTCCTGAGAAGGTGAAACAAAGACCACTCCAACACCATCACTTTCCCTAGAAGAGGCTCCATCAAAGAACATTTTCCAAATAGAGGTGATTGGAGGAGAATCTTCACAAAAGGTAATGGACTGTTTTCTTATTTCCAGAGGAGGTTCAGGAGCATCAGTGAGTTGCAATAAACTGGATCCAAAATTAGTATCAAGTGCAAATATAGGATGGTTGGTGGGGTTTTATTCATCACTAATAATGTAGTCCAATTGAGCTTCCCTGTAAAGTCTTCTATGCTCCCCCCAAAAAACAGGAATGATAGCATAGGTGAGGTTCATCTGCAAGTTTCCCCCAAGTCTTTTTATCCAATATCTTGACAATAGAAAGACAAACTTGGGGGGAACATCAGCCACCACAATATCCATGACCATAGTTTTCATGGGAAGCTGAAACAAATTCACAATCAGATCCTTAATGACCCCGAGACACTTCACGTTCGTAGAGTCAAAGGAATATAATTCATGGTAAGTCTTTGTGATTTCCAATCCAAGTTCATCCATGACAGTTTTGGGCATGAGATTATGAGATGCCCCATAATCAATCAAGAAATTGTGCAACACCTTATCATTGATGTTAAATGAAGTATAAAAACGAGGGGAGGATTCATCTCTATCTTCCACCAGAGGTCCTAGTATGACAGCATGCTTTTCATATTGAAGATTTACCGAGTTTGTGGAATAATATGAAGGCTCGGGCTGCAACATTTTGGAGAGGCGCATTTTGAAGTCTTCATTCTCGACCAGCTCTGAAACGGGTACATGGATTCTAATTTTTTGATTTTCATGCTCGAAGCTAAATGAGGAAGGAAGTCTCAAAAACTCTTTCACTTCTCGGACAGGGATTTTAACTATTGGTGGGGGGTTTACTTCCTTCTTCTCTTTGCTACTGTCTACTACATATTTAGCAGTCTTCTTTGCTCTAGTAGGCTGATCAGGAATGTCAGACTTCCCTTCTTTATTTTTATACCTGAGGTTATATCTATTGGGACTGTTGTTGTTATTTTCCCCCTTACTCAACTCATTTAGTTGACTGTCCATTAGAGACTCCTCGTAGGCAGATTGAGTTAAATGGGGAAATGAGGAGGTATCTGCAAGAAAATGGATCTCAGGGTAAACCTTGTCTTCCTCTCCTTCTTCCTCAGTGACAAGGTTATTTTGGAGAGGGGCTTGGATTCTCTGATCATCTCTATATCTTTTTCTTTGATATCTTTGGATAATATGATGGGTATTATTTGGTCTTCTAAAGTTACCCCTATTTTTAGCATTAGGAGGATTCCTATAGCTCTGCTTCCCTTCCAGTTTCAACCTTTCTACCTCAGCAGAAATTGACTTTACCAGTTTGGTCAATTCATATACTTGAGGGTGGGCAGTAGAGGAGGGTGGGCAGTAGAGGAACCAGAGGTTGAAGCTTCATACCTCCCCTTTCCTCTATCTCTATCAGCCTTATTCCTAATCTTTTCAACTACCAATATATTGGACTCTACTTCCAGGGTTGCATCTTGCATATGAGCCAAGGAAGTATCTCTTCTTTATCTTAAAAGGAGGCATAAATCAGGGTCAAAATAACTAGCAGAGGTAATTCTGGCAGATTTTTATGTAGGTTTAATCTCAACAGGAATCTTCTTATACATTTTATTAAACCTCTTTGAAAAATCAAAAACAGATTCCCCTTCCTTCTTCTTCAGTGATCCAAAGTCTGTAATATAGTAAAGGAAATATTTTTTATCCCCCCAATGTCTTAAGAATGCATCATCTAAGGCCTCAATCCCATCAGTAGATCTAGGAGCCAAGGCCCTAAACCATATTCTAGCCTCTCCATCAAGGCTATGGACAAAAATTCGCATCCACACATATTCATTCTCAATGGCATAATTATCTGCATAACTATAAAAGGTTGCAAGGTGATCCTCTGCAGTTATGTCTACCTCACATGTGAACTTGGGAAATTGTTTAAGGTAGCCACCAGCTGGGAGGGCATTCAAAGGCTAAGGTGGGACAAGAGGGGTGTATCTGACAGCAACTATGGCATCCCTCCTATTCTGAGGTGGATTGGCACCTTCCATTGGGATGTGAACTGGAGGGGAATGAGGAGGAGACAAAGTTTGAACAAGGGAGACCAGAACTGTGTTTCTGGGGGAAAGGGGAAATAGTTTAAGACTTGGACAAAAATCCACAGGGCTCAAGGGAAAAGAGGTTTACCTTTCTGTAAATGCAGGGACTCTAACAGGGGGAGGAGTGGAAAATCCTAGAGTGGGGAAATCTTCTGAGGTCCTAGTTTTAAACCACGGTGAAACCTTAGGGGAAACAAGAGTGACAAATCTTTCTCCTTCCAAACCAAAATTAGGAGGGGAGAAATCAACAGGAACACTCCCAAAATTTAGGCTTTTGGAATCTCCAACAAATGGAATAATAGGAGAATGAGAAGAAAATGTTGGAGTTTCTAAAGAAGGATTATAAAAATTACCAGATATATCAGGCATAACAGCTAAAGTACCTTCCTGAGGGGTCTTTCCATTTCTGATAATCCTTTCTGGGTCAGCTTCAAGTGTTGCTAGAGGCAACTGTGGATTGGACCTCGTGTGTCTACCTCTGGAAGCCACAACTGAAATAGTGGAGTCGCCAGGTGCAAGCTGCAATATTCAATGGTTTTGATATCTTATGCACCTTCAGAATCATAAGCTCTTTGTCGTTCTATCCCAGGGAAAAGTCTTCAATTCATTCCATGACAGTGGCTTCATGAATGTTAGCACTGGAAGTCACCTTTAGATTGTGTTAAAGGTAAGCCCAGTACCCATCAAGTTATATTCCACAATGAATAAGTTTAACGAGGTCAAACGAGCGCAGACTCGAGATGATATCACTTTAACTCATAAAACTGAACTGGTATGCATAGGCAGGTGAGGTCTTGATTCAACTTCAGTGATTAAGTTGTAGTATAGGTGAGTAGGAGGAAGAATTAGTGAGGAGAATGTAAAGTTCCGCTATAGACATCTGGTCTTCCAGTAGCCTAAGGAGGAAAAACTCAAAAAACAAGATCCTCTTGGATTCAAAGTTTCAGGAAACTGAAGACGTTATAACAGGACTGAGATTAAACATACATCACAATACATTTAAACTATCCATGTGAATTCTTCAATCATGGACACTTCATCATTAGAGGTAAAAGAGATGGAACATAAAGCTGACTTAGATCGAATAAGAAGTCTCAAATCCAATTACATAACCAAAGAACCAGAACTTCATTAAAACTTTACAATATGGGAGCCTAGCTCAACCATCGACCTTAACAAAATATAAAAAATGATCTATTTATGCTCACAAGTGACTACGACTATCAGAGGAGTGATCGAGCCAATTCTTTCAATGATTTACATCTACATTTTCTCTGGAGGATTGTGCATACAGTCTCCTATCAGACGCGAGATCTGTCAGATGCTAGTGTGCATTAGTAGGGACCTGACTCACTAACATTCATGGATCCATTCTATCTTTCTATTTATGGGGGCGAGACGATGTTTCAACCACCACCCCCTGCTTTCATTAACTATCTGCATTGGGATTAGGATGGGGCCTGAGTCAAATTGGCACCTTGAAAACGTGTTGGCTGCACTCTGCTCTTTGCCACCTAGATCTTTGTTGGATGCTTACAGAGAAAGTCGATAGACGGACGTGGACGTTGACGACGGGGAATAGTCTAGGCGATTGGTGCAGACTGACAGACTACAACACATGCTAGGCGGCCATGCAGAAGGATGCGACGGTAGAATGGTGACTAGGAAAGCATGGGTGCCAACATGTGGGAGTTGATGTGTAAAGGGGCAAGGGTGGTGTGGCACAGGGAGAATACATGGAGGTAGAGGGGTGTGAGTGGTTAGAGGGTACATGACCACATGTCGAAGGTGACATGGAGGGGAAGTGGAAGACACGTGTCAGGATAAGAGAGGGGATATGTGACAGTGGGAAGGAGACATGAGCGTTGGTGATGTGAGTGGAGGACAGGTGGCGACATGAGTGATGGTGGTAATGGTAGGCAGTAAGGAGGCTAGCTCGGAGGGGGGGTCTAAGTTTCCATGAGGGCGACACGTAGTGGGGGTGGTGCGCTTTCAAAACCACCAACTCGAACCCCCCTATTAAATGCAGATTTTTTTTGGGGGGGGGGTCCGATATGGAAATCAGACCGTCGATCTGAGCATGTAGATCTCATCTGCTGAGATCTGCGCACCCATTAGCATAACGCACCCAAACATCAAAACTTAGGATAAAATTATAAAGTGGGTTGCACAAGCAACCCCCTTCTTACATTTCTTCACCAAGGGATAACTCCTAAGGGAAACAAAACAACATTTAACATAAATATGTGCTAACACAATGCACAAAAAATAACCAGCAAGCATGCACATAAAAATTCATCTCAGAGATAAATAATTACACAACATAATATAAATTATACAAAAAACATAGAGAGAATGTATCTTTTCAACTAAACATTCACCAATTGGTTGCAAACCAAGGACATTCCTCCCAACCATAGACATTGTTGTTCATTCACTCTTAATAGGAGCATCACCCCTGAGCCAGGGATATGAATACACAAGGATAGGTCGTACACCAAATATAAAAACACACCAGTTAAATAACAAGCTCTCATGTTTTCCCAACCATACAACAATACTAATTTCCAACTCTCTTCCCCTTCAGCCTGCACAACCCAAATAAATGAACCCCTTTCTCTACCATGCAGTCCCTAAGGTTGTTCCATTTCTCTCCAGGGATCCAATGCTACTGGTCAGGAAATATCCATGCTAGAAAATCCAAGGATTCTTAGTTGTGGAAATTTATTTTAGAACTACCATCAATATCGTGCACACATGCATCCATTCCATCATGGAATGGTCAATAATTCCTCATATCGATCTAAAAATGTCTCTCTACCTCCATCCATTCATTTCCATACACATGATAAGAGAACATGAATGAGAAAGAGTGAATCAATGATTCACAATGAATGAGGAACCAAATTCAAGAGTGAAAGAGTGAATAATGAACCCCTAAACATCCCAAAGAGATGTTTATATAATTACTTGGAAATCAAGAACCACATGGCCTCCCGAAGAAGCTCATGTAACAAATTTTCTCAATTAAAATCAATATGGGTAAATAAAATAATAATAAAAAAAAATTAACCCCTTTATGCCCCTCTATCGTGGAATCATAGCCCCCTATCTCTTGATTTTGTCCTTCCTGCAACCAATGATGTATTTTATTAATATATTCGAAGTATTACATTTCCTAGGCACTCTAGCCCCTTTTCAACTTGACCTGCTCACCAGCCTAAGTCACAATTATGTAATACATTATAGTCATACAGGTCAAAACCAGGGGTGTAATAGTTCCATGGGACATAGTTCTAGAGGTCATAGTTCTATAATTAAAAGTTTTAGAGTTCATAGTTCCCGAGGTCAAATGTGTAGAGGTCATAGTTCCTGGGGTCATAGTTGTAGAGGTCATTCCACTGGTCATAGTTCCAGAGGTCTAAGTTCCTGCGGTCAAATTTTCCAAGGTTATAGTTCTTGAGGTCAAAGTTCCATGGTTCATAGTTCCATAGGTCATAGTTCCACAGGTCATAGTTTCAGGCATCATAGTTCCATAGTTCATTCCATAGTTCATAGTTCCACATGTCATAGTTCTTGGGGTCATAGTTTCTAGGGTCAAAGTTCCATAGGTCATAGTTCCACAAGTCATAGTTTCTAGGGTCAAAGTTCCAGAGGTCAAAGTTCCACGTGCCATAGTTCCAGAGGTCATAGTTCCCAGGGTCATAGTTCTAGAGTTCAGAGTTCCCAAGGTCAAAGTTCATGAGGTCATAGTTCCTGAGGTCAAATTTCCCAAGGTCAAAGTTCGATGGGTCATAGTTCTAGAGGTAAACGTTCCACAATTCATAATTCTTTGGGTCATAATTATAAAGGTCATAGTTCCAGAGTCATTACATATGTCATAGTTCCATAGGTCATAGTTCCACAAATCATAGTTCCTTGGGTCATAGTTCTTTGGGTCAAATTTCTAGAGGTCATAGTTCCACAAGTCATAGTTCCAGACATCAAAGTTCTAGAGTTTATAGTTCCTAGGGTCAAAGTTCCAGAGGTCATAGTTCCTGGGGTCATAGTTCCAGAGGTCATTCCACAGGTCATAGTTCCTTAGGTCTAAGTTCTTGAGGTCATAGTTCCTAAGGTCAAATTTCCCAAGGTCATAGTTCCAAAGGTCAAAGTTCCACAGGTCATAGTTCCAATGGTCATAGTTCCACATATCATAATTTCATGGGTCATTGTTTTAAAGGTCATATTTCTAGAGATCATAATTCTAGAGGTCATTCTATATGTCATTGTTCTAGAGGGCATAGTTCCATAGGTCATAGTTGCACATGTCATAATTCTCGGGGTAATAGTTCTTGGGGCCAAAGTTCAAGAGGTCATAGTTCTAGTGGTCATATTTCTCGGGGTCAAATTTCTAGAGGTTATAATTCCTAGAGTCATAGTTCCACAATTCATAGTTCTATAGGTCACTAAAACATAAGGTCATAGTTCCACAAATCATATTTCCAAGGGTCATTGTCACAGAGGTCAAATTTCCAGAGGTCATAGTTCCAAACATCATAGTTCCTAGGGTCATAGTTCCATAGGACATAGTTCCTAGGGTCATAGTTATAGAGGTCAAATTTATAGAGGTCAAAGTTCACAAGATCAAATTTCCTAAGGTCATAGTTCCTAAGGTAAAATTTCCCAAGGTCATAGTTCCATAGGTTCAAGGTCCACGGGTCATAGTTATAGAGGTCATAGTTCTACCAGTCATAGTTTCTGGGATCATTGTTCTAGAGGTCAAAGTTACAGAGGGCGTATTTCTAGAGGTCATATTTCCACAGGTCATAGTTCCTAGGGTCATATTTCCACAGGTCATAGTTCATGGGGTCATAATTCTATAGGTCATAGTTCATGGGGTCATAGTTCTAGAGAGAATATTTCTAGAGTTCATAGTTCCTGGGGTCATACTTCCGAGGGTCATAGTTCTTGGGGCCATGTCTCTACACACTGATATCCCCCATGTCTTGTAGTTGTGAAAACACCTTTAGGATAAAAAACCTTACATGCTACAAGCTCCTTCATATTAAGTGAATCAAAGAATCCAACCATCTCAGCCAGGATAAATGAACTTTTAATTGAAATGTTAACAATCTTGAAAGGCATGGGGATGAATTGTCACTTTCTCTTTTTATCAAAAAACATAGTCTGCATTCTATATTGTCTAGTACTGCATTTTCCTAAGAATTATATCATTATACTTTGTGAATGTTTTAGCTGAAAGATGTTATTTTTTTGGATTAGTATTAGGATTATGAAACAAATTAAGAGTGCATACCATGTCCTGTAGCATTTATAATTACACATTATCACAATGGATTAAAACACTACTAGACATTCAAATGAAAATTTTGTTCCAGATTTCAAGTGTGGGGAATATCTGTTGGAAGATTGGTTGTTTCCATTGATGTAATGTAAACCCTAGTCATGGGTTTTGGACCACAAGATTGATGAAGGTATTTGGACATGAAGGAAAATGCACATGCAGATACAACACCCATGGATGGATAGTATACATCATGTTGTTTCCGATGGTATGTGACACGTCACATGGATCCTCATGGTTGAGGAGAAATGGATTTTTAAAGATGACAAAGTGAATTGAATAAGGAGGTACATGTAGGCCCTGAAGATAATTAAAGAACAAAATTACAAAATACGAAAGTGTCAGGTCAACCCTAATGTTAAAAGGAAGTGACACAAATGGTATAAACAAATATCATTATACATTCATTTGATACAAGAGTCGAATTTCAGAGGAAATCAGAAGTAAAGAAGTCCATATTTCAAGGGAGGATGAAGTCTTTTGGGGATGTGTTCTAAGGTATGTTATTTTTAGGTCATCTTACCAGTTTCGCTATAAAAAAAAATTCTAGAATGATTCAGATGGTGAAATTGCTATGGTATTGAGAAGACATATCAAGTTACTTGTGGTAAAAGTTCCATCTCTTGATTCTTTCTAATTATGGAGATACACTCTATGGAAGATAGGGCTTTTGACCAGTCCTGAAGCTAGTTAATAAACATGTGTTCTGGGTAAAACTGTCATAAAATCTTCATAGAGAATCCAAATGAAGTGGGAAAAAATTCATTAGAAATAGTACGGACTTTAGTTTCTTTTGTGTGAGTTTCAGAATCTGATATTAAATATTGAGCATGGGGCATTCTGTACAAGTTCGGTCTCCTGAATAAACCAGAATTGAACAAAGTCTACCATTCTCTCTATAACTTCTTTTTGGGGAGGATTCAAGGAGTGAAACTTGGAGAAGTTTTAGAGAATACATTGAGCAATATTAGCTATAGGATCAGAGTATTCCAAGAATTTAAGAATTTCATAAATTGAAGAAGTATCAGGAATCATTATCAAGTTCTATGTGATGGTTGGTTGATGGTGATGATTTAATGTAAAGTTTTATTATCTCTCATATATTCTTGGGTGGAAGGAAGGGGCAAGGATGGAGAGTTAAATCCTCTCTTGATATTGGAGGATTGTATCTTCCTCTTGGATTTTTATCCCTCCCTTTACATTTGAAAGCTGTAGCTACCTTTGGAAGTCATTACTTCCCTTGAACAATAGTTATTGGTTATTTATCATATATTGTGCATGGTGTATTGTGGTGTATTGATGTAACTCTTATACTATTGGTGATTGCTCATTGGATATAGTTGAATGGTTTAAGTATAAGTTGAAAAAGGTTTTAAATTATACTTGATACTGATTCACCTCCCTCTCAGTATCAACAATTGGTATCAGAGCAGGTTGCCTTCAAAACAGTTTAACCACTGGAAGGAAAATACTGAGCAGAGATGGATGACCATGAGCACATTTCAAATGGGTTTCAAAAATTTGATGGAATAAATTATGCATACTGGAGTGATAGAGTGAAAACTTACCTAATGGCTTTGGGAGTAGACATTTGGTACTCAGTTGTAAATGGCTATGTAATCCCAAATAATGCTCCAACTGATCCAAATGAGAAGAATCTTATGAGTTGTAATTCAAAAGCCAGACATGTTATTCTAGAAGCATTGGCACCAACCATTTCTAGCAAAGTGATGGGTTGCAACACTGCTAAAGAGGTATGGGACAAACTCAAGAGTATCTATGAAGGTGATCCAAAAGTTAAGTAGGTTAAGCTTCAATGACATAGAGCAGAATTTGAAAATTTGAAGATGAATGAAAAGGAAGATATTGCAACCTATCTTCTCGAATTTGATGAAGTTGTTAATGCTACTAGAGGATTAGGTGAAGAGCTCTATGAATCGTTGGTTGTACAAAAAGTGTTGAGATCACTTCTCTTGATGTATGATGCTAAGGTCTCCACCATTGAAGAAACTAGGGACTTGACCAAAATGACAATGGATGAATTACATGGGTCTCTAATAGCATATGAAATGAGAACAGGTACAGAAAGTGACCAGCTAAACAATGAACTAGCCTTTAAATCCATAAAGAAGACAAAAGACAAGGATAATGACTTTGATGAAGAAATAACAAATTTTGTAAGAAGGTTTTAGAAGGGAAGTGGAAGATACAAAGGTAAGTCTCCTCTCAAATGCTTTAACTGTGATAGAATAGGACATATTGTTGAAAACTGCTACTATAAAAAGAGAAGTCTCAACAATAAAAAGAGCTTCTAATCCAAGTGATGACATCTCCTCAGATGAGAGTGATGAAGAAGATAATGATGGAGGAGAAGTCCTCTTCATAACCCAAGAAACCCAGGATGATGATCACAAAAATTCTAAAGAAGAAGAAATCATTTGTGAAGAATATTCAGATGAAGAAACCAACCTTGCTTCCTTTTCAGAATACAAAGAAAATGCAAAGAATGAATAAGAAGATGAGAATCTTGAAAAGTTAAAGCATGTTGAAACTGAAAATAGGAAGCTTAGAAACACAAACATAATACTAAAAGATGAATTGAGTAGTTGTGAAGAAGAGAATTACAAGCTTGAAAAGACCATTAATAGATTGAAGGAACAATTAGAATATTATGAGAAAGTGAAAGAAGAATCACATCACACAAAAGGGGAGCTACTATTGACAACACAAAAGTTGAAGAAGTTTGAAAAAAGAACTGAAAAATTAGATGAGATCCTTAGCAATCAAAGATCTCCAAATGACAAGATAGGACTAGGATACAATGACAGTTTAAAGACAGCAAAACAAGAGAAGGAAGATGAAAATGATGAAACCAACACTCCAAAAAAAGTTGACCAATAAGATAGAAGACTAGAATTCAGAAGGAATGAGACATCAAGAAGATCCTCTCCCATCAGGTATGAAATAAATCATTATGAAGGAAACTGTAGAAGAATAGATCGTGAACTTAGATGGACCACACCACAAAGAAGATCACTTACTCCCAGGTATCAAAATTTCTTTCTTGGGCATTGTTATACTTGTGGAAATTTTGGACACAAGGCAATCAATTGTAGAATCAATGAAAGGAATAACTATGCAAGCTACATGAATGGTTAAAATAGTAGATATGGAAATGTTCGTAGACCTATCAAAAGAAATTATAATCCATTTGACCCGTTAATGGATCAAAATATTGTATGTTACAAGTGCAATAATCTTGGTCATAAAGCACGAGATTGCAGAGAGATGAAGGAAGATAATCATATGCCAAATGTTTGTATACCAACTACAACATGGAAAAGGAAATAAATTCCACAAAATGAAAATTGTCAAATAATATTGGTCGCTAAATAATGAAAAGAAGAAGATGAATGGTTCATAGATAGTGGATGCTCATCTCATATGACCAGAGATCAAAGAAAATTTGTCAGCTTGAAGAAAAATAGTGGAAATGTTACCTTTGGAGATGACTCATCTACTAAAATACTTGGAAAAGGAAATGTAAAGCTTGGAAGTAAAAATGTAAAAGCAAGAAAAGTCCTATTCGTTGAAGATCTGAAGCATAATCTCCTCAGTGTCAGCAAAATATGTTATCAAGGATACACTCTTACATTTGACTCCTGAAAATGTAAAATCAGAGAAAATAACTCAGCAAGATTGGTTGCAATTGCAACAAGAAGACCGAACAACATATACATCCTAGACATGAACAAGAGAGAGAATATAGAAGACACAGAAAAGGAATCCAAAGAAGAAAATGTCTCAAAGACGAAAAATAAGGATGAAGTATTATTGAGTGCCACATGTTCATGGGGAGCTTCCCCAAAGAAGAGAGTCACCTTTTTCCATTAAACTTAGGGGGAGAAGCCCTACCCTTTGCCATTGATGTCAAAGGGGGAGAGAAATTGGGATCATGTTGATAAAGGGAGCATGAGTGTTGCCATCAATGACAAAGGGGGAGATTGTTGTAAGATTGGTTGTTGTCATTGATGTCAACGCTAGTCATGGGTTTTGGACCGCAAGATTGATGAAGGTATTTGGACATGAAGGAAAATCCACATGCAGATACAACACCCATGGATGGATAGTATACATCATGTTGTTTCCGGTGGTATGTGTTATGTCACGTGGATCCTTATGGTTGAGGAGAAATGAATTTTTGAAGATGACAAAGTCAATTGAAGAAGGAAGTACATGTAGGCCCTGAAGATAATTAAAGAACAAAGTTACAAAATAAGAAAGTGTCAGGTCGGCCCTAATGTTAAAAGGAAGTGACATAAATGGTATAAATAAATATAATTATACATTCATTTGATACAAAAGTCGAATTTTAGAGGAAATCAGATGTAAATAAGGTCGTATTTCAAGGGAGGATGAAGTCTTTTGGTGATGTGTTCTAAGGTATGTTATTTTCAGGTCATCTTACCAGTTTCGCTATAACGTTTTTTATAGAACGATTCAGATGGTGGAATTTATATGGTATTGAGAATACATATCAAGGAACCCATTGTAAAATTTTCAGCTCTTGATTCTCTATAATTATGGAGATACACTCTGTGGAAGATAGGGTTTTTGACCAGTCCTGAAGCTAGTCAATAAACATGTGTTCCGGGTAAAACATTCATAACGTCTTCATAGAGAATCCAAATTAAGTGGGACAAATTTCATTGGAAAGAGTACAGAATGTAGTTTCTTGTGGGTGAGTTTCTGAATCGGATGTTAAATATTGAGCATGGGGAATTCTGTACAATTTTGGTCTCCTGAATAAACCAGAATTGAACAAAGTCTACCATTCTCTCTATAACTTCTTTTTGGGGAGGATTCAAGGAGTGAAACTTGGAGAAGTTTCAGAGAATACATTGAGTACTATTATCTATAGGATCATAGTATTCCAAGAATTTAATAATTGCATAAATTGAAGAAGTCTCAGGAAGCATTATCAGGTTCTATGTGATGGTTGGTTGATGGTGATGATTTAATGTAAAGTTTTATTATCTCTCATATATTCTTGGGTGGAATGAAGGGGAAAGGATGGAGATTTAAATCCTCTCTTGATATTGGAGGATTGTATCTTCCTATTGGAGGTTTATCCCTCCCTTTACATTTGGAAGTTGTAGCTACCTTTGGAATTCATTACTTCCCTTGAACAATAACTATTGATTATTTCTCATATATTGTGCATGGTGTATT
>ML778680.1:81308-97004 GCA_009831015.1 Picea engelmannii
TTGACTGTGACTCTAATATGATTATAGAAAAGTGGCCAAGAGTTTTCAAAATGACTTTGACTAATAGGCCTCCTTGGATAGATTACCTTTTAAAGTAAAAGTGATATAGAATAGTTTTATATCTCATTTGAAGAGAGGAACACATAAGAGAATACCTCCCAAGATGATTAACTCATTTCTTATCCAAGTTTTTAGAGATGAATCTCTTCTTGTTTACGTAAGGTGAATTACATATACTGAGGGTCCCACTTCTCATGAAAACCTATTTATTTAAAGATATAACTCTGAAGTGGATACTTGAAGGTTCTTAAGAACATCATTCAAGAGATATAAGGGTCATCTCCTAGCCTTGATTTGATAATTCTTTAGAATGAGACCCAAGGGTTTTTGTTCAGTTTTAAGTGTGCCACTTTATGTTTTTCAACTCCCTTTACCCAACATAGCCCCACTGCCAACACACCTGTTCAGTACCCGGACAGGTTTACCTTAGTACCATACAAGCATGGCCCCTCTGCCAGCAGGCCTGTTCAGTACCCCGACGGGTTTACTTGTACTTCTTGATACTTCCTTTTTATTATATTACTCCAAAGATTTAGAATTACATATACTGCTCATTAACAGTTTTAAAGTATAAGGAAGGCAGGTGGTATGGGAGTGTTATTAGGCACATAATTAATTGTTTGCAATTATCCATAGGGTGACATCATCCACATTCAACTTAAATCTTCGATATTCAATGTATAATGGAACATCTCGGATAATGATTAAGAGGTCCCTCTAGTTAATCCTATTAGGGTTCTCACAAAAGTTCATTGAGGTTTTGCAAGGGTGGTCCACCACATGAGGTTTTCATCAATAACTCCCAAGAGAAACTTGTAAAGATAAACTTGAATAAAAAATTGTTTGAATCAACTAGGTTAGTATTTGACATAATGGTGTTACCACTTTTCAATGGATATTTTAATTAGCAATCACTTCTTCAAAATGATGAGGTAATAAGACAAGTGCACCCATTATAATATAGAGCTAAATGTGAAAATATCTTCTTAAAGGATAGAAAATATCTTTTGTTGACAAGGATGCCTTCGCCACTTTTGAAATCCTTCCAGTATTATGTGTGCATTCAGAGGATGAAGGGATTCCCTTCTCATAATATTCCAAACAAAATTATCATAACTTTAAAAGAAATCTACTAACGGAACAAAAGATCTTAAACTGATTGTTTAATTAGCTTTTGACATTCCCATTTATGAAAAGTATGAAAGATAGGTTACACTGCAACATTTATTTATTTATTTACTATCCTACTCTAATTGAACAAAAGAAAATGTCCTTCAAGTATAAGAATACTTCCAGTGAAGCCATGTCCGTAATAGGGTTAGAAATATATCCATACTCGGGTTTAAAATATAAATTTTAATGCATACGAGAGTATGAAGGACCAGCTGCTTCGATGATGAGATCAAGAAATAATGAAAAATAAAAGAGTGGTGTGACCTAATAACTAATTGAAACCATCTTTCAATAGGATCAAGATATTCTCATCTCGCTTCTTTGTTTAGGTCACACAACATGTCCTCCTTTTCCATGCTATGCATATTGTCTTCTTCAAGATGATTGGTCTTAGGGGTACATATAGGGTCTACTAAGAGGCATGCTAAGAACTCCTCGACCTCAGGTTCCAATGGTTTCTCTCCATTGAATACTATCCATGATTCTTTAGTCTCCTCAACAAATTGACATGAGGAATCCGTCGAGACTTCTAAATATTCTTGTGGAGAGACAACTAAATTCTTGACTGTTGTCAAGATATGCTCTTCCTGACAGGTGGATATCCCAGCTACTGCTAGAATGTGGGAAAGTTCTTGGAGGAACATTCTTCAAGCTCTTGATCATCCTTGAATTACTCTAGCTAGTTGAAGATCCCTGTCTCACAACACAACTTAGTACTCGGGGTTCTTACAACACCCCAAAAATGATTTATCATGAAAGATTTGAATATTAAAACTAAGAAATTAAAACTATTTGCAAAAATAAAACACACCAAACTTGAACTCCTTGCATTACTGGGACCCTGTTGTCACCAGTTTATCGGTTCGCACAAGTTATCCCATCATGAAAACACAATTTTGCATAAAGAAAGGAAAAACACACTTGTATTAAAAGAAGAGAGGACAACCTAACTTTGGAGCAACCCCACCAAAGTGGATGTGTGGGCTCTTCCCGCATGTCTTACCATCTTCTCTTTTCCCTTAGGTCATCCATAAAACCAATCCAAAGCCATTAAATAAATCTAATCCAAATACTATCTATTACCGTTTACAACTCCCTAGCAACGACGCCAAAATGTTGGTGCAATTATTTGCATAATATATTACCAAACATAAATTATCAACCGAGATTCGTAATCAATAGAGTTGATGCACTATATGTGCCGATAAAATATAGGGTCCTATGTCTGTCTAGTATATCTTAGATAAGAAAACCATCAATAACAAAATACTATGTTTTCAAAGATAACACTCTTCACACAATTTAGAAATTAGAAAGCAAAACTTGCAATCATGCACTCAAAAGATTTTGCTCAGATAATGCCTTGTCCATTTACAAGCTCATGAACTAGAAATATGGACTTTGAATTTGTTATATGTAGCTACTATCCTTAACAACAACTAACAAGCAAATATGGGCACACTTCAACAATAACAAAAGATAAAGCTCATAGTAAAGAGCTCAAGCAAACACTCAATTGAAAAGGATCTTTCTCAAATAACAGATTTGTTCATTATAGGCTTGTGAAATGAAGAGATGAAATCAGATCTTGTTCCCTGTAGAAATTGAAAACAATAATCAACAATTCACTCTTAAACAAAAAGCAATCATAACTCAATTATGTTCAATCAAACCTGTGTAGTACAGAAAATAGTCAATGTAATTGAGATGCTTCATTAAATGGTTCATGAAAGTGAGAGATGAAGTCTGATCTCATTTCCTGTAACAACTCACTTCAAACTTGTAAGAAATTCTTATCTAATTTTGCACACACTTCAAAATCAACTGATGCATTACAAACAAAAATTTAATACAATCTTACAATCTTGCAATTATGGAAATTACTTCGTTTCTAAACAGGAAACATAATTTTTAATGAGATGTTCCATTTGATGGATTATGTAATGTGAATGATGGACTCCCAACTGTTCGTGTTATGCCACACTTTGCAATCAATTCTAATAGTGAAATAAAAAATGAAATCAAAACAACAAGTATAGAAAATAGAAATCTATGCTAATAATTTAACATGAACTTACCAAGTTGGATCGGTGGGCCCTTGCCGATGCCAACATGGAAGCTTTTAGATAAGAAGATTCTAAATGATAAGAGACACACAGGATCCTTTAATTCAAACTTCCATTGATCTTCAACAAATTAATTTACAAAAGGAGTTGGTTCAGAAATCCAATTTCCAACATACTAATTCCTCTCATTTTTGCTTAGACCCATCACTCAATTTATATGATTTTTACATTACAAATTTGGATCTAGACAATCCATCCAAATAAAAACCATTTTACATCAATGGAGGTCGAGTACAACCACTTAGCTAATCAAGGAAATGTATTTCCCACGAATCTGGGCATGATCCTGGAATTTCTGGAATTTCTAGAAAATTGGAAATAATTTAGAACGAATCATTCCCCCTGAGATGGAGGCCCATATGTGTGTGATCATGGGATTATGGCACACGAGTCTAAATGAAAACACCTCTCCGGACAAAACCCATGTCCTCATATTTTTATATTCATCGTCATCTTCCTGGAAATTGAGGAGAAAATCCAGTACCAGAATGTTGGTACCGAAATCCTGTAGGTAGTTGTTTAATATTGGAATACACACAGTCACACTAGTACCGGAATAGCATAGGATTGTACCAGAATAGCACAGGGCAGTACCAAATCAATGTTATGTAGTTTTTTTGGTACTGAATCAATGTTGCTTAAGATCAAATGATTAGGATCATGCAAAATCAACTATTTTAATCGAATTAACTCAAGAAAATCAAACAAAACATGCCTTAACCATAAGTTACCTCTCTATGCACATGAACAAGGTCATTAAGTGTATATACGGAGGTAACGATCAATTTTATACTCATAACATAGGTAAAATAGGCTCGGATAGGGGGTAATAAAGGGTATTAGAAGTATCAAAATGGAGACTCAACAAGAACCATGACCTCTAGAACTATGACCCATGGAACTATGCCTTGTGGAACTTGACCTCTGGAACCATGACCTTGGGAAATTTGACCTCAAGAACGATGAACTTGGGAAATTTGACCTCAAGAACTATGAACTTGGGAAATTTGACCTTTGGAACTATGACCACTAGAACTATGACCCTTGGAAATATTATCATTCCATAGGTCATAGTTCTAGAGGGCATAGTTCCATAGGTCGTAGTTCTAGAGGTCATAGTTCCACAAGTCATAGTTCCATTTAACATAATGGTTTATGCATATGATATTTCTACAAACTCTATGTGGTAAGTGACACCTTCATGACTATAACCTTGATTTTATTTGTGGCACTAAATTTTTTAGTCTTAAAGTATAATTTGAGTGTGAGGGACCAATATTTTACTACCGTTTGCATTAATTTTGCCTTCAAAAATTAGGATCCAAGGCTTACATTTACCTTGAAAGAATTATTTCTACCAAACATAGGTGGCACAAATTCCAAAGCATTAATTAGGACATAATTCTTTCATATGGTTTCACATACTAAGTAAAGTTTTCATCGCATTTCCTTTTAAGGACTTCATAAATGATTGATCGATTACACTAATGTCATAATCCTGTTTGAAACTTATAGAGATTGTGTTACCTACCCTTTTATGTCCCATTGATTATGTCAAAGGGTTTGTAGGGTATTTTAATTGAACCTTTGCTTCAAGCACTAAAACTTGAACCTTTGAACCTTTGTAGGGTGGTTGAGCTGAACGCCCTTTGAAACTTTCAACTTTGGAACTATGACCCTAAAAACTATGACCTGTGGAACCATGACCTGTGGAACTGACCTCTGGAACTTTGACCTCTGGAACTATGACCTTGGGAAATTTGACCTCAGGAACTATGAACTCGGGAACTTTGACCTCCATAACTATGACATGTGGAACTATGACCTCTAAAACTATGACCTCTAGAACTTTTCCCTCTGGAACTATGACCCTTGTAAATATGATATGTGGAACTATGACCTTATGTTTTAGTGACCTATAGAAATTTGACCTCTAGATCTATGACCTATGGAATGACCTCTAGAACTATGACCCAAGGAAAAATGACCTCTGGAACTTTGACCCCAAGAACTATGACCTCAGGAACTTTGACCTCTGGAACTATGAACCTGAAACTATGACCTATGGATCATAGCTCCATGGTTCGTAGTTCCAGAATTCCAAAGTCCAAAGTTCCAAAGGGCGTAGTTCCATGGGTCATAGTTCCAGAGTCCAAAGTTCCAAAGGGCATAGTTCCAAAGGTCATAGTTCCTGGGGTCACAGTTTCATAGGTCATATTTTCTAGGGTCATAGTTCCACAGGTCATAGTTCCTAGGGTCATAGTTCCACAAGTCATAGTTCATGGGGTCATAGTTCCACAAGTCATATTTTCACAGGTCATAGTTCCAGAGGCCATAGTTGCATGGTTCATAGTTCCTGGGGTCACATTTTCGTGGGTCATAGTTCCTGGGGTCACAATTCCATAGGTCATAGTTCCATAGGTCATAGTTCCATAGGTCATAGTTCTAGAGGTCAAAGTTCCAAAGGGCGTAGTTCCAAAGTTCATAGTTCCAGAGTTCATAGTTCTAAAGGGCATATTTCCAGAGGTCATAGTTCCACAGGTCATAGTTCCATAGGTCATATCTTGGGGTCATAGTTCAGGTCATAATTCTAGAGGTCATAGTTCCACAAATCATAGTTCCAAAGGGCGTATTTATAGAGGTTATAGTTCCATGGTTCATATTTCTTGGGGTCACACTTCCATAGGTTATAGTTCATGGGGTCACAGTTCTAGAGGTCATATTTCCAGAGGGCATTCCACAGGTCATAAAGTTATGAAGGGTGTAGTTCATGGTGTCATAGTTCTTTTAGTCCATCAAAACATGACTACTTTTGCATACCATCTTTTCACTGCAACATCCACAACAACTCTTGGAATGATCTCAAAAGTCATGAATATATCAATAACTCCATCATTTAGTTGTAATGATATTAATTGAAATGAAACATAACAAAAGAATGTATTCACATAATGTATACAAATAATTCATTCAAGCATATATCCCAACATATACATGTGCATAACCACAACTTGCACACTTACACAATTTATTCATGCACATCTACTCAATGCATCTTTGCATTGATTCAAGAATACCATATTCATGTGTCATGTATTCCACCATGATGAGTTCCAAATTTTTCTATCCTATGTTTCAACACATCATCCAACCACCTCCCCAATACTTTCTCGACAGTCTATACAACTTCCTCCTTCTCCAAACTCAACACCATCTATATACTCTTTCTCTACTAAACAATACCTTAGGCATACTAGAAAGGGTTGGGCACACCTACACACCCAAGGTTGGAATTACTTGCAATTTCTAAAATATGGAGGAAGGCATCTCCATGTAGTAATACTTAAAAGAGTACAAAATTGTATTGATAATAGGATGGACTACAAGTGAGGGGGAAACCCACTTTTAATGCAACTATCATATTAATACTTCTCCAGTAACATAGTGGTGACTAATGCATATAAACAACACTTACCCACTAACTTAATTATAACTCATTCATATAAACAATGTCAACTAATTTCATGATGGGGCATTAATTATCTTACAAGCAAAATGACTATTTTACAAAATATGTTGTTTATAAATACACATCCTTAACCACAACATTCAAACACAAAAAGCTAACACAAAGTAGGGCCACTACTTTTTAATCTAGAGATACATGTACTTTGGCAGTCTCCCTTACAATATTCACTAATGAAATAAAGAAGAAATCTTCATGATAGCAGAGATTTCCTAGTTGAAGCTACCAATCTGTCACACTTAATATCTAAATTCAACTAAGTGCATAGATTAATTCTATTCTACATCTAAATTATTTGTAAAGATATTTAAACTATGTTAAAAATTAGAATCTTAGATAATCAAAATCAAAACTAAGTAAAATCTATGCTAATAAAATGTAATATTAATCCAAATATAAAGTTAAAGTTAATTAAATATAATCTAACATGCTCATTTTTAAAGTCTTAAAAGTCTACATATACATTCTACTAAAATAAACTAAGAAAAATGTTTTTTTTTTCTAAAATGGGTGTAACAGTTCTAGAGGTCACCCTAACTTTGTGAATGTTGTGGAATATTTTTAAAATGGGTGTACCAGTTCTAGAGGTCATAGTTCCAGAGGTTATTCGATAAGTCATAGTTCCTGGGGTCACAGTTCCAAAGGTCATAGTTCCTAGGGTCACAATTTCAGAGGTCAGTTCATAGTTCATGAGGTCACAGTTCCAGAGGTCATCGTTATAGAGGTTATTCCACAAGACATAGTTCCTAAGGACACAATTCAAGAGGTCATTCCACAGGTCATATTTGTAGAGGTCAAAGCTCCATAGGGCATAGTTCTAGAGGTCATAGTTCCTGGGGTCATAGTTCAGCAGGTGATAGTTCCAGAGGTCATATTTTCAGAGGTCATAGTTCCTGGGATCATAGTTCTACATGTCATAGTTCTAGAGGTCATAGTTTTACAGGTCATAGTTCCTAGTGTCATTCCACAAGTCATAGTTCACGAGTTCAAAGTTCCAAAGGGAATAGTTCTAGAGGTCATAGTTCTTGGGGTCACAATTATAGAGGTCATAGTTCCACGGGTCATAGTTCTTGGCCTCACAGTTCTAGAACTCATAGTTCCATAGTTCATTCCATAGGTCATAGTTCTAGAGTTCAAATTTCCATAGGGCGTAGTTTTAGAGGTCACAGTTCCATAGGTCATACTTCCAGAGTTCAAAGTTACAAAGGGTGTAGTTCCAGAGGTCATAGTTCCTAGGGTCACAGTTCAACGGGTTTTAGTTCTTGGGGCCACAATTCCATAGGTCATAGTTCCACAGGTCAAGGTTCCTGGGGTCACAGCTCCAGAGGTCATAGTTCCACGAGTCATAGTTCATGGGGTCACAGTTCCAGAGGTCATAGTTTTAGAGGTCATTCCACAGGTCATAGTTTCAGAGGTCATTCCACAGATCATGGTTCCAGATTTCAAAGTTCCAAAGGGCGTGATAGGTGACCCATCCTTCTTTGATACTATGATGATAGGTGACCCACAAGGTGATGTGCTTGGTCAAATTACTCCTTCTCCAATAGTTGCAACAATTTTTTCTTCAATTTATCTACTTCCAAGATGAGCTATACCTATATAGCCCAATATTTTGGTAATGGGGAGTTAGGAAACAACTGTATCTCATGTTGCACTTCCCTTTTAGGTGGTAACCCTTTAGTTTCTAGAAACACTTCTCTTTATTCTAGCAACAACTCCTCTAAATGGCATTTATTCTCTCTCGTACATACCTCAAAATATGCCTTTATTTTTACCAATTCATCATCTCGTTGATTCTCTCTTAAGAAAAGAAATACAAACTTCTTACTATAACTGATCAATTTATTGGCTTGGTTATCACTTACCATAGAGATATTGGATTTACCTTCATGTTCATTGAGGATGAAATACTTATCATCCTTGATCATGTGGTACTAGTTTTCTCTCCTCATAAATGTTGCATCCTTATATACATGTATAGGCTTTCAAACACTATACCACGCACATCAAGTCGTACTACATCTATCTCCACTTCATCAATGTAGTTTTCACTTATAGAAAATTTGATCTTACACTGTTTAGTGCTTAAGCGCTGCATACTTATTTATCGATCCCAATGGATATGGGTTATGATGATCATGGACTTCCAATCCAAGATTGTTGACTAGATATTTTTCCATGAGGTTGAATTGTAATCTGGAATTGAATAGAGTATACACCTTTGTTTTATTGACTTGGATATTAATATGGAAGAGTTTAGTCATCTCCTTCTCTTGCTTGTGATGAAGTCTACTCAAGTTAACCTTCTTCTACATTGTAGTGGAAACAATATTTTCATCTACATCCAAGTTGCTCCCTTTCTAGTTTCCTAAGTCCAAGGCTAGTAGGTTCTACTTCTTGGCATCCTTCTTAGAGTTCTTTAAATTCATCTCTTGATGTAGCTTCCAAAACTTATCTTCGGTGTGATCGTCGATATTACAATGGTTGTATTTTAAATCAAGTTAATATAGGCAATGAGAGGAAAAATTATTAATAAACCTTATCTCTTTTTTTGTCTTTTTATCTCCTTTAATCAATTGAGTTAGTTTAGAACATACTTTTCTCTTTTAATAATAAAAAATTCACATCAACATGTCCTTTAGTTCACATAGTAAATATAGTTTCATTAACTTTAAAGTTCTTTTTATTCTTTCTTCCTTCCCATTTTCTTAAGTTTTACCTAACACCAAGTGGCTACTCATTCCTTATCCTAAACCTTGGTTTCTTGAGAAACCTTAATACCCCTACACATTTCTACTTCTTCCTTATCCTAAACCTAGGTCTCTTAAGGAACCTTAACACTCTTAGACATTGCTACTCTGTCCTTGTCCTAAACCTTGGTTTCTTAAGAAACCTTAACACCCTTAGACATCGTCAACTCCTAGACATTGTTACTCCTTCCTTATCATAAACCTTGGTTTCTTAAGAAACCTTAACACCCTTATAGATCACCAACTCTTAGATATTGCTACTCCTTCCTTATCCTAAACCTTCGTTCCTTTAGAAACCTTAACACCCCTAAAAAATGCCTTAAATAAAGTAGAAAGTTTGTTATCCTTAGTAAGGTTCACCCGTTGGCTTCTTAGGTTAAACCCATAGGATACCAAGTTACCCTAGGTTTTGAGATAAACATAATCCTTCTCTAAGTTGAGTGGGTTAATTCCCTATTCATATGTCCCTCATGTGTCTACATCCCCTACCATTTTATTAACTAACTACACATATAAACACATAAAAACACTGGTATTTATAGAGACAACCAAAATAAATATATAAGCATGCATAAACAATTTTTGGATTGAAATCATGAACCACTACTAATAAAATTCATCATTATTATGAGCACTACCTTTAAATAGAAGAGGGATACCACTTTGCTTGTTTTTCATTAATATAAAGATAATATAAAGATCATGGTATATTGAAACTTAGAAAAATGATTAAACACAATAACACATCATTTCATAAACCTTACCTTTAAATATTACCTTTAAATAGAAGAGAAATACCACATTGCTTGCTTTTCATTAATATAAAGATCATGATATATTGAAACTATAAAAATGATTAAACACCATACACATAATTACAGAAAAGTTACCTTTGAAATGGGCTTTATATTGAATCATACTAAATGAGTTTAATGAGCGGCAAGGCTGTAAATGAGTTCACAACAACAATCTCACTCTATGAGGCACAAAATCATACTAACCTAGTATCACAACACAAATTTGCGGATCTAAAGTGCTCTAATTTTGTATTTCATGTGTACTTGTTCGTTGATATTATGTCTCATCTTGAAGTATGTACGCCTTTGTTTTGAATCTTTGTATAACAATTCCAATCTCCAAAGACTTTTTTTTTTTTGTTTTAGTGGACATTAACATCAATTAAACTTCTATTTCTATTGCTATCATGAAATATTCTTAATTTACTTCATTGTTAGGGAGATTATTTGAATTTTAACATGAAAGTCATACGAAAGATGCCTGATATGTACTCTAAAAAAGCTAACCCGCCAGCAAGCTGGCTTCACATGGAACTGAATCATTTGAATACCCACCTAAAAAAAATAACAATAATTTTGAAAATATGATCTTTACGCAGCTAGAATCAAAGGTATAAACAAAAAAATTGTGAGGACTCATGAATAACATGATGTACGTGATATTTGCATATCGACTCAACCACAGACTCTTTTCATATTTTAGCCAAACTTTTCCAGTTTCTGATGGGTACTACAACAAGCGCATCACCTTCAACATGCATATATACAAAAGAATCTCTGCAAATAAATGTAGATTATATAACTGTAGAATTACTTGTCTGGTATACTTAATTCCTCTTCACTATGATTATACATTTGGCAAGAATATCATCCCGTAATACAATTGTTGAAAAAACCCAAGCCAAAGAAAACATCATTTATTTATATCCTAAATAAAAAAAATCAAGCTTTGAGCCCTTTACATGAACAGGTTAGGTCTCTTGTTTAGCCATAACCCCAACGCTGTAGCAGGTCACCTTTCCTGCAACTCAGATAGCTAGCAGTATCTGTGTACAGAGGCACCTGGGGCTGAAATCCAAGACTGGAACCGCACTCCAAGCAAGAATCTCCACGCGCCTAGGTATGAATTCCCTCTTGTTGATCTTATCCACGTTAATATAGAAAGCTAGCTGCAACACTTAGAAATATATATCTATATATGACAGAGTACTCTATGAAAGTGTGTAATTTAATAAAGGAAAATAAAGTAATTTATGGGAGTAATGAAATAGAGTGTGTAATGAAATAAAGGAAAATAAAGTGTGTAATTTAGAGTGTGTAATTTTTATGTTATTCTTACACTGTTGAAATTTCTCCAAAATTATGTTATTTTTGAGCATTTTTGTTGAGAGCATAGAGAATTTGTATTGTAATCATTAGTTGTTGAATAATATATTGAGTGTGCTTTAGAGTGTGGGGTTTTCCATAGAAAATTGTGTTGTTAATGGTTTTTTGTTTATTTCATTTGTTTACAACTATTCTTCTTTAATGTTTTTATGCACATTCCTCTCTCATGGATGAGTGTAAGAAGCATATTCCTTTCATTTGGTATCAGGGACTTATCACCTAGGATCCAAGCTGTTATGGACAAGGGGTTTTGATCTAATATTTGTTTGAGTGGTATCTTTCATAGAAGGAAATCTTGTAGCAAGGAAATGGTGAGCACATCTAGACTAGAAATGGAGAAGTTTAATGGCACAAATTTTGAGTTGTGGAAGATCAAGATGGAGGATCAATGAGGCCTTGGTTATTCATGTAAGATCAAAGGAGAAATGAAAGAAGAGATAAAAGGGAAAATGCAAATCTTATGGGAGACATAAGTCTCTTGGAAAGTCCAAGGAAACGTGTTGGAGCTGTGGTTGGTTGATCATTGTAGAAGGGACTACAAGGAAGAGAAGAATACGAATAAGAAGGAAAAGAATGATTATGATGATGAATCTAAAAAATCTTCTCAAAATGATGGTGGAGATTCCTTTGTTGCAACTTTAGCCATCACGTAGGCTAGAATGCATGGATGATAGACTCTAAATCTTCCTTCCATTTGACTTCCCATTGACACTAGTTTTCAATGTATGAGAAATATGATGGTGGGATTGTATACCTTGGTGGTGAATCTGCTCTCAGTATAGTTGGTTGTGGTAGAGCCTTGATAAGATTCCTTGATGGAAGAGTAAAAGGGATTAGTGGATTTTTCCACATTTCGGGTCTGACACAAAACCTAATATCAATAAGCACACTTAATGGTCTAGGTGTGAATTTTTTTTTCTTTGAAAAAGGGTGTAAGATGCTTTGCGGAATTGTAGTAAACCTTGGTAAACATAAGAGAAAATAAAATGTAAAACTTCATAAATAAACCCTTAAACTCCAAAGATCCCAATACATTCACCATGAACAATACAAGAATATAGAAAGAATAACCTTTAAGGTAGGGTAACACTATCAAATACTCCTTATGGAAGGAATCACTCCATAAGCCATGCTTTATATAAGACAATACAATCCAACAAACCTCCAATACAATGATACCAATGTGTATTTATACTTTCTCATGAGAATTCCTAAGGGTCTATGCAAACTACCCCTTATTATTATATTATTTCCTTCTAATTAATTACATAATCGTACTATTCCATTATTATGGTAATATTAAATTCATTATCCCATTGGTACCTCCCTATATATCCCATATTATCTTCCTTGGGTACATTACATTTCATCCCCCTTGGAATGTTTCAACCTCGAAACATGGGAATAAGCCATATAATATGACCTACTAAGAAATGTAGTCAATTGGTACTATACACGGGAATCCATCCATCCTAGTGAAAGGTGGACATGGGATCCAACTGTGGCCTTTCCTTGATATTAATTTTGGTTTCTTCTTGGGATACATATCTTCTCTATTCTACTCTCATATCTTCATGCATTTACTTTATCCTTCCATATGCCTCCATTCTAGTTCCCTCTCTACTTCCATGTTGATCCATAACAAGTTTGATGATTCATTTTTTACATAGTAAAGTGTTTTTAAGAGAGGAGAAAACGCAGTTCCACTCCCTTAAATTTTTTGATGATACGTATGCCCTTGTCTTGACAACTGTTTTTTCTCTAAGTGGAAACGGTGGCAATATATAACAACCTTAGCTATCAATTCTTCTTTTTTTGACTCTACAACACATGTTTCCTTGGATTCTTCTTCCTTTTTATGCCCTTTCCGAGGATTTTCTTCAAGTGCGTTTGCAAAATATTCTTTTGATTCAAGCTTAGACTCTTCATTTGATGTGTCATTAGGTGCTGCAATTAATTTTCTTGCAAAGACTTATTCAATTGAGCCCTTTGGCCCTTCTTGCTTAGTAAGACAAATATCCTGCAATGTAATTTTATTTTTCTTGTACCAAAGCTTCATAAACTTGTTTTGCATATTGATATCAAATGTATCAACTGAGTCTATCCAAGAATATCCCAAAACAATATCCACATCATCCATATCTACAACATGCAAAACTAAATGCAACACATATTTATCCATAATAATCTTCAAATATTTAAAATTTTGAATATTTTCACCCTTAACCTGTGTGCTTTGAATATTCTTTGCGGGTACTTGCAATCTTTTAGCCAAGTTAACATTAATGAAATTATTCTTGCAACTAGGATTAATAGAAACAATGACCTTATCTAGTTGAATACCAATGACCTTGTCTTGTTGAATACATCCATGAACCTATAATATGAAGTTGTCATATGAAAATAAATCTTGATTTCTCTTCTTATCCTTCTTCACAACATGAGACCACCTGTCTAAAAATACTTTTTCATGGTCATTATTTGAAAGTGCCTTCATCTTGTCATGGTTAAGCAAGTTCCACCAAATGGATGCATCACCTCTTAAATTAAGATAGAGACAAATTATCCAAAATGATATCATTGATTTTATCCATTTTATGCATTCTTCAATAATTGAGCCATCATCTTTGTAAAAAACCCGACCCCCTATTCCTCTTAGGTTGGTAGGATGTTCCATTTTCATCCTTCTCTTAAGCCAAGTACTCATTTTCACACTGATAATCTCCTCTTCCAACCCTCAACCATCATCGGATTCCATCTAAGAAACTTACTGTACCAACCGGGGACCTGAGTGTCCCCAATCGGGCAGCCAGAATCGCTTCAAGCCACTAGATCGATGATCGACAAAGACTCAAACCTTGACCCACTAGAACAGTAGGTTGAAAGCTTAAATTCCATTCCAACGATTTCACTCCAAAGGATCATTCTGACAGATTTGATGGCTCTCATACTTCAGAATCAATGGATCTGATTACATCATCCCCTCTAATGCTCGATGACTATCAATCATCTCTTTATTTTCTCATTAAATGAACAGGTGTGACGTACAACAATCCTACGACTGATATTACACTACTCACCCACTCATCGACCTATGGTCCTCATTCTCTCTCCGAGTCCTTCACCATCAAAACACATCCACTTTGGTATCCTAGGCTACTCTGATTGGCTCACTTCGACGGCATGCACTCCAACATATATAATGATCCTCCTTCACTTCATCCAATGATCAAGGTTCATTCTAAGGTTTACAACTGCACAACAATTAAGTTCCTTAGACCTTCCTCCTTGTATCGAACCATACAATATCCAACGACCAAGATCTTATGAGACACCTCCCGATGGATCAATTATTCTTAGACTCCCTAGTCGTCAGACTCCCATCTCAGTCCCTCTTTCCAAGCCTCTGACATTCCTCCTTCTGATGGACTTACACTTGGAATCAATGGTTAGAACTCCAGTGTCGGGGTGTCTGATAGAAAAAACTTATCATATTTCCCTAACAACCAACTCCTAGGCACACCTTGTGAAAGATTTACTCCACGATGCTCAACTTTCAACATCTCATGACAATTGCTAGGTTCAAATTTTATACCTTTAAACCATCGTTCACCCACACATGGAATCTCAATTGCTGCAACAATCGAATCAATACAAACATCAAATTCCAAAGTGCCAACCCTGGTTTTTCCTGCATTGTAGTTAAGAAAAAAATCCTTGGACATTGCTATGTGGTGCCCTTGCAATTTCTACCAAAAATTCAAACACCCAACCTGCTAAAATGATTCTATGAAATTAGGGTTTGATTCCAATAGTTGCATGCCCTTAGGCTCAAAATGAATAAGAGAACCTGACCTTTTGTGAGTATCCTTCACCTT
>ML778680.1:129657-155736 GCA_009831015.1 Picea engelmannii
CTACATCGCCCACTAAAGGACATCCAAATGTTATACAAAAAGGAGAGCTTTGCCTCAGTCTCTTTTCCAGTACCCATAGTGTGGCCAAAGTTGCAACTGCCCCTCCTAAGAAATGACCCACAAATATAATGGGTTTGAGTTTCCTTTGTTTTGCGTCCGTATAAATCTGCATCTGTTTGATCATGAAATACAATCAACACTGTGCTATTTTTCCCTTTAAAAAAAAATTCATCTCTAATAACTGAAGAAGCAATCCCTCTTCTTTATGAAACTAAGACCACTCTGTAAGTTAATTTACCTTTGCTTGGAAATTAGTATTCTCCATAATATGTACAAAGAAGAAATCCCTCTTTTTTATGAAACTAAGGCCAATCTATAAGTTAATTTACCTTTGCTTGGAAATCTGTATTCTCCATAATATGTAGGAACAGCTTAAGAGCTCCCTGATGGACAAGGGCTGGTTGCTCATCATTACTCTTGAGGGAAGCAGAGAAGACCTTGTTGTCAGTTTGTATATTGCCTTCTCCATATTTACTCTCTTTGACAATGAAAGTTTCTATGTTATGAAATGAAGGGAAGGCAACATATGCGATGCCTTCATACTCATTCAGACTATAACTCTCTAAGTTCTTTGCAAGATGTGCCTCTTCCCAAGCCTTGGACAGTATTCCGCATGAAACAAGGAAATTTGCAATTTCCTCACCAACAGTGAACCTGCAACAACATTTCTGTAAATTAGCACTAATATTGAAGAAAGAGGTCTAATACCAGATTATTGGATCTGCCATTACTGGGCTGAATCAAATTCCCAGGATTGATTACAGACCAGACCATTATTTACCCCAACCCATTGAAAATTACAAAGTAAATGTCATCATTTTTTTTTTTTTTTCCAAGAAGAAAATTTACTCGGATTTATATAATGTATAAATTCTTTTACATTGCGGTTGACCTGCTGTGGTATGCGTGAAACAGTGCTGGTAAATAATACAGTCTGTTAACAATCCAGTGCGACAGCAAAGCTTCATATACAGTGCTGGTCATGACAGCAGACTGTAAACAATATCCTGAGCAGCAGCAAAGCTGAAAGATCATCGAGTCTATGTCCACTGTAACGAGAGGCGAGGCTGGAAAATTTTATAAGACACACAGTCAATTATATCTCCTATATGTGGACTGATATAAAGCCACTATGGACCGAAGAGATTGATAGTGGTGGTAGTGCTTTCAACTCCATTGTCGCAATGAAAAATCGAGAGACGCCCAGCCACTGCAAGTAGTGCCCTTTTGGATAAGGCATCTGCCTCAGAATTGTGGTATCTGGGAAAATGCTGGAAGTGAACATCGGTGAAGCGAGTGGCCAGCTCCTTTGTTTGTTGTTTCCATCCCTCAATGTGTATAGAATGAAGCTGGCATTTCTGGTTGATCCAGTCAATTATAACTCGAGAGTCTCCTAGGACCAAAAGGTGATTTAATGACCAGCACGAGGCAAGGTAGAGAGAAGTCCACAGGCCCATGAGCTCAGCTTTGTTATTTGATCCTGTACCACAGTTTAAATACCATTTTGTGATTCGGGACGAATGAGTCTTGAACGTTCCACCAGCCCCGCAGCAAAGACCGTTAGGTAGAGCTGCACCATCAAAACAGACTAGAGTACCACCAGCCATCAGTGAATGTTTACAAGCTTTATATTGGAAGATCTTTTCTGTGGTCGGTTGCCAGATGAAGGAGGAAAGAACTCTGTGAAAGACCGCTTGACAAGAGGGGGTCCGACCCTCAAAAATCACATGGTTCCGCTCAATCCAGGTCTGCCAGCAGACGTGAGCAACCAGTGGATGAGGAGCCAATCTATCCGATAACCAAGATGAGAGACAATCTGAGATGGTGGTGCCATTCCAGGCCAGCGGGATAGAGAAATGCAGGGATAAGAGATTCCAGACATGTGAAGTAAAAGTACAGTGAATCATGAGATGGTGTATGTTTTCGATTGCTTGATAGCAGAAGGGACAAATCCCAGGCCCCTGCCAGCTACGCCTACGAAGGGCCTCCCAAGTGAGCACCCTGTCCTTTACACAAAGCCATAAGAAAAGTTGGATCTTAAGAGGAATATGCCAATTCCAAATCTGAAGGTGCCACGGAGGATCAGCAACAGTGGGTTGTGAGTGGAGGAGGGCTGCATAAGTGTTTTTAACTGTAAGGATGCCTGAACCATCACCTCCGGCCCATAGGAGAGTGTCACGCGAATTCCGGAGAGAGATACCCACCGATTTCAGTGCAGTGGTAAAAGCATCCCATTCCAATGCCATGGAACTCTGTAGCTGAAGAGTGCTGCTATGTAACCAGTTGTCAGGGAGATGAAGGGCGCAGGCAGCCCCTCTCATTTGAGCCAGGAAAAAGAAGCTTTGTGAAGAAAGCAGGGATCTGAGTTGAGGCGAGAGGATCGAGAGATTATCCAATCCTAGGATTTTGTCTCTACCAAGGGAAATCTCAGTGCCCGATCCGGGCTTCCACCGAAGCCAATGAAGAATCACCGACGAGGCGGAGAGCAAACCCTTCCAGAAGGGTGAAGCCCGTCCCTGTTCATGAGTGGTCATCCGAAGCCAAGGAAGGAGCGGAATGGCGCCGAGATATTTGTCCATAATGACTTGATGCCAGATGCTGTCATGGGTGACAGCTCTCCAGAAGGTACATGCTAAGAGCATTGTGTTGAAAATGGAGAGATTTTTGAGTCCCCAGCCCCCTGCTTTGCGGGGCCTAACCAGTGACTGCCAGTTGCACAGGTGAAACCGACGTTTCCCAGCGAGGTCGTTCCACAGAAATTTAAAAGAGAGACTACGCAGCAAAATGATGATCTTGTTGGGGATTCGGGCAAGGGTCATCCAGTAGACAGCGAGGCCTTCGAGAACTGATTTGACAAGAATGAGACGTCCACCCAGGGACAACCACTTATTGCACCAGAAGCTAATTCTCCTCTCAAATAGAGCAACTAACCAATACCAATCAGCAGAGGTAGAGACTCCCGGTTTCAGCCTAAAGCCCAGATAAATGAAGCCATCCTTCAAATCAATAAAAGAGAAAGGGATGGAGTTTTTGAGTATTATAAGCTCGGCTTCAGATAAACCCCAGTAGTGTATAGTGGATTTTAAAGTGTTAATGGACAGACCTGTAGCTGAGCAAAAAAGTTGAAGTACCTCCATAATCGCCAGCCACTCCGGAAGATCTGCTTTTGACATTATGAGAATGTCATCCACAAACATGAGATGTACCATCTTGATGTACCTTGATACCTTTATACCCGATATCCGGTGTTCGAAGATGGATTTTGCAAGGAGAAGACTAAGGCTGTCCATGAGAAGAATGAAAAGATAAGGTGAGAGAGGGCATCCCTGTCGGAGCCCTCGCGCGCTTTTGAAGAAGTTTGTAGCCTCCCCGTTAATCAACACCGCAAAGTTGGCACTAGTAACGCAAGCCATAATCCAGTCCGTGAATTTGATGCCAAATCCCACCGAGTGAAGGATAAGTCTCAAGAAATCCCAATCGATGTTGTCAAAAGCCTTTTTGAGATCAATTTTGAAAATCAACGCCTTCAGACTTTTCTGTTTTATGGAATGGATGCTCTCGTGTGCGGCTCCAATGGCATCTTGTATTCTTCTCCCTTTAAGAAAGCCCAGCTGCTCAGCCGATAGACTTCTTTCCAGAATCGGTTTCATTCGATTTGATATAACTTTTGAAACAATTTTATAAATAAGGTTACACAGGGATATAGGTCTGAAGTTAGTGAAGGAGTCTGGTTGATTTCCCTTCGGGATCAAAACCAAGAATGTGGAGTTGAGATTTTTCTGAACCTTACCTTTGATGCGTGTATCCTCCACCATCTGTAGGAGATCTGGCCCAACGAGATCGAAGAAGAATGTTAAGAATTCAACAGTCCAACCGTCTGGCCCTGGACTTCTCTCTTTTTTGAAATGGGATAAAATCTCTTTGATCTCCGGCAGTGTAACAGGCTGAAAGAGTTCAGTCGCTTCAGTTGTCGATACCATATTCGGATAGAGACTCGCAGCGGCCACTTTTTCGAACTGGAGATGACTTTCGTTGGCTTTGAAAAGCTTAACAAAAAAGGAGACAGCCTCTGCTTTGATTGAGTCTTGTTCACGGAGAGTCTCGCCGCAATCACTTTGAATTGACCAGATCTGTTTATTGCTCCTGTTGTGGTTTGCTAAGCTGTGGAAATATTTAGTATTGGAATCCCCCCACTTGAGCCAAGTCGCGCGGCTTCTGAGTCTCCATCGCATTTCCTCTTCACGCAGAATGTGAGCTCTATCCCTTTCAAGCCGCTTTAATGTATCGGCGTCCTCTATAGACAGGTTGGCAGTAGAGGAGAGTAGAATAAGATTGTTTATCTCGGACTCTAAGTTGATGAGTAGAGCCGCCTCCGACTCCCTTAAGCGTTTGCTCCAGGATCTTGAATGTGCTTTAAGAACCTTTAGCTTCCAAACAATTCTCAATTGGGGATTTGTTTCACAATGAAAGGATGGGTCTGACCAGATAGTGTGCACAAGATCAGAATAATTAGCAGAAGTAAGCCCGTGGTGATTGAATTTGTAAGGATAGGATTTATGATGACGGAAAAAATCCAACTTCAGTAGAAAGGGCGCATGGTCAGAAAAAAAGGGAAGCGCCACCCAGGAGGATGGGGAGGCTGTGGAGGACATGTAACTATCTGAGATTAAAAATCGATCAAGTCTTCTAGCAATGGCTTCATTCCCAGATATTCCGTTACGCCAAGTGGGAATAAGTCTGGAAGGCAGGATATCTATGAGGTTATTGGTCAAGAAAAGGTCTCTGAAAAAAGATGAGTTCAGTCCAAGCAAGGGGAGTCCGCCCCAGTGTTCATCTGCCGAGAGAGTGATGTTTAAGTCACCTCCCAGGATGAGGTTGGGGATGGACAGAATCCCACTGTTTGCAAGAAGAGTCCAGAAAAGTAGTTTATCATGGCAGGGGCCATATACATTTAAAAACGCCAAGTCTTGGTTGGTAGCTAAGCAGCAACCCAGCAGCAATATGCCACCGCAAGTCAGATAGGGAGTCAAGTCGAGGATACCTGGGTCCCATGCCACTAACAGGCCGCCCGAATTGCCCAGGGCGCTAACAGCCACAGAGGCCCAAGTAGGACGGAAGGAGAGCAAGAACGCTCTGGACTTTTGCTCTGACGAGAGAGTCTCCTGAAGAAAAATGACGTCCGGACTGGTGTGTTCGAGAAGATTACGGAAGGATGCAGATTTGAGGATGCCTCCGATTCCTCGTGTGTTTAAAGAGAGCACAATCATTTGGAACGAGCAATGGCCTTCATTGCTCTAAGGGCCTTTCCTTCAAGTGCAGGTTCGATCAGAGTAGTTTGTTGAGATATAAGCGTCCCCTTCTTCTTTTTGGAGCTCCGTGTTTGAAGTGGAGAGAGTTCCGCGCCCAGACCACGTGACCATGTAAATGATTTTTGATCTTTATCGGTATGAGAGGTAGATGAAGTATCAGCGTCCGAGAAATGTGTGATGAGTTCAATGCCACGGTAAATGGGTAACAGAGTAACAGAGTCCGGATTAAAGGATGGAGAAGTCAAGGGGCTCGAATCAGGCAGTAGAGAGTCCTCACTATCAATAGGCTGGCCCATGCCAGGGAGAAACGGAGGCGAATCTGTAGAGATGGCGGCATGGGAGGGAGCACTATAGTGGCTGGTCGATAAGGATGGAGGGAGAGGTTGCAAAAGGGAAGATGAGTTGTGCAGACTGGGCGGTTGGGAGGTCAGGGGAGGTGTGGGATGAGCTGTGATAAGGGGTTGAATAGTGTCGTTAGTCGTTTGTAGGGAGCTGTAGATAGGAGTCTGCGCAGGGAGGGAAGGCTGGTTCAACACATCTTCGGGAGAGAGGGAAGTAGATGGGGAAGACGAGACTGGCGATGTGCGGTTGATAGTAGTCTTTTCGGCAACAGTAAGGGAGTTATAGAGAGAGGGGCATTGAAGGTAAAGTTTGGTAGTCAGAGGCTCAGGCTGACTAGGTGGGGGAGGGGAGGGTGGGTTAGGGAGCGAGTGAAAAGACCCCAATGCAGGATCAGCGTCCATGTAATCAGGGGGGTTTAGATGCAAGTCGTCTTCCTCAGTGAGTTTGTTCCAGGACTTACCAGGGCAAGAACGGCGTAAATGTCATGTTTCTCGGCATAGATTGCATCTGAAAGGAAGTCCGAGGTAGTCGAGCGTTTGTAGCGTCTTGCGTCCTCTCCAATCGATCTCCAGATTTTTTGGCAATCCTGTTGTGATGTCTATCTCCACCAATACCTTGCCCATCTTCCTCGAAGGGCCAGTGAGGAACAGTGGGTCGAAGGCAATGAACCTGCCCAGCGAGTCACCGATCACTCTGATGGCTTCACTGTTCCAGAAGTGGAGTGGAAGGCCCGGGAGCAACACCCAAAGGTGTTTGTGATGGAAGTAATCTGTGTCTGGATTGAAGGCCAGTCGCCAGCGCTTGAGCATGAGATTGCTTCCCCCTATGACCCAAAAAGTGGATAGAAGCCGAGAGGCATCTTCAGGAGATCTGCAGAGGAAGCCGAACCAACCCTTTTTGAGGTACAAGATTTCAGGACAGTAACCCAATATCGAAGACCAATGGGATTTTATCCAGTCTTCTAGAGGTTGTGGGCTCATACTTTTGTATGAAAAGCGGCCAACCAGGGCATTGAGAGACATCTTAACGAGGTCTTCTAGACCCACTCCGTCACCCAAAACCAGTCTTCTGTAGTGCTTGTTTGATTTCCAAACCTTGCGACTATTGGAGGCCACTCGGTGAGGGGCTGAAGGGACTCTATGTACAGGTGGAGAGGAAGGTCTGTTTGAGCAGTTTTGAAGGGGCCTGTTGGAAGCGGGGTGAGAGGATCTCGAGAAAAGGGCAGATGACAGTGGATGGGTGTCTTGCGCCGCTGCACAGCTGGTCTTTTCCAGAGAATCAACCTGGTCGAAGAACCCCGCTTGATGCCAGATAAGTTCGTCAGAGGGGGGCATGAGGGCATCGGTCAGAGAGTCCATTAAAATAAGAGCTGGGGACCGCTGCAGGTCCACTGAAAAGTTGTATTTTGGAAAAGTCGTATTTTGAAAAGTCATTTTATCACTTCAGAAACAAACAACAAATATACGGAGCTTAACACAATCGTTTGACAAAATATAAAGACAAAATAGTTTGACACGAGCAAGAATTTATTAAAATGTCAAAAATATAAAGTAAACAATCATACTGTGCAAAAAGAAATTGATTTTCAGTGCTCGTCCTTACAGCGGAGTAGACGAGTCTGCTTCCATTATCTGCTACTGCTGCTTGATTTGATTTGCTTCAAAAAGCTGTCGGAGATCTGCTATTTCTGCTTGATTTGATTTGCTTCACAAAGCTCTCGGAGTTCAGAGCCAAAGTACCTTTTAAAACATCTGGGTGTCGAGAAGAAGCCGAGCAAAGCCCTAGAAGCAGAAGGGAATGAACTCCAATAGATATTATCGCCTCAATCTCTTTCGTGGAAGTCTTCCTGCAGGCGACCGTTTCTTTTCTTCATCAGAGCCACCATATCTGGAAAAGTGAACGTAGCACGAAGGTCACTTTGATCTATTAATTCATCAATTTATAGAACTTCCAGATCATTTCCCTCCTCTTTCGTGATCTATGAATTCATCATTTTAGAGAAGCTTCCAGATCATTTCCCTCTTTCTAGAAACGATTTGTTGGGAAAGATTTGGCATGGATCAAAATGTATTAATTATTTATGAAGTGGAAAAAAATGTATTAATTATTTATGAGGTACGTAGGAGAAAGTAAAAGAAAGCAATTTATTAATTATTTATGAGGTATGGTACACTTGGTTAGTGTAAAAAAATAAATTTTATTTATTATTTGTTAGATTATGATTTAGTGGTTGAGATGATGTATTTTTGGGTTGGTGTAAGAAATAAATTTTAATTATTATTTGTTAGATTATGGTTTAGTGGGGAGATAATGTGTTTTTGGGTTGTTGTAATAAATAAATTTTATTTATTATTTGTAGATTAGAGGTTGTTTAATTGTTTTATGTTTTTGTTTTTGAATTTGGAAACACAAATTTGTATTAAATCACAATTTTATGTTGTTTAAATTGTATTTTTGAATGGAGAAATAGATTCAGTGTGTTGAAAATGTGAGACATTTCCATAAAATTACAATTCCCAAAAATATAAAAAAACAATGTAGAAAAGGACAAAAAATAGAATGTTTAGATCAATGATAAAATTTAAATGTAAATTAATAAGCAAATTTTACTAATTAATTGTTGAATTGTAATTTTTTTAGTGATTGATATGGCACACTTTTATGTTCTTGGTTTAAATTTAAATTCAAAGTAGCATAGAGTCATAAAGCCACCAAATTGTATCCATCATTTAAATTGTTGGAAACCATTGTAGAATTGAACATGAAATTTCAATGTGAATCTCAACTAATTAAAAGTAATTTACAATAAATTAATACCAAAATTTCATTGTTTATATCCATAACAAAAATATACAAGTTTTTTTTATAAAATCAATAATGGTTAGGATTTGTATTAAGATCAAATTTCTTAATGTGTAAATTTTAATTTATATGTTGTTATTTAAATATGTATTTATGTAGTTAATAATTTTTTTTAATTGAGCCCACTTTATTATTATTATTATTATGTAACGTTATCTAATCTAACATCACACTAAGATGACAACATTCAACCAAATCTAACAACAAAAATATACAATTTTTTTAGGAATGGGCATAGCCTTTAATATAAGATGCATAGAGTTTGGCTTCTAGAAATTCCTTAAGGCTCACTTTCCAAATTCTTCCATTATTGGCCTAATAAGTGTATTTCCTTACAAATTGAAATAGAAACAAAACTACAGAAGAAAACATTGCTTGAGTGGAACAAATGCATCTAAAATTGAAGGCATGCATAAGTAGTACCAAGTGAACTCTAGGTTCCTCTTGCTTTATTGTTCTATGCTTCTATTTCTTGATGTTCTTTATTGGTTTTTTTATCTCTTGTGAGAGGTGATAAATTGTGATGCACCTTTGATCTTAATGCCCGAGATAGAAATTATCAAGAGTAGGAGGGGATATTACCGACTCTATTGCTGGACTATGAATTTCTAGGCTATCTAAGATCCTTTCCCCCTCTCTGAATTGGACTCAAAATTTACAAGCTCTCTCTTTTCTTCATGCACAGGTGGGGCTTGTAGGGGCTTTGTGTCTTCTAGTACAACTTTATGATCTTCTTGTTGGGTTTTTATATTCTTTGTGGTGAAAAAATAACCAACTGACTAGCTAGTCGAGATGGATTGACTGGGTGAATGATCGACTAACGTGTTAAGTCAAGTCGAAGGTCAAAGTGGTCAATCGACAGATCGAAGTTCAACCAACAAGAGGTTGATAGGAGGACGCGTGGCAGTCGACTGAAGACCGACTGGAAGTCGACTAGGTCATAACCGATTGAAGTTCGACTGGTAGTCGACTGTAGTAGAATCCCAAGATTCGTTGGATTGCAACCAATCATCTTCATGAATCTGTAACTATTTTTGGGTTCCATGATTTAGGTTTTTGCATATTGTAAAGCCTATAAATATGGCATGATGTAATACCATAAAAGTTGTTGTGATATTTAATGTAATGGTCTTGAAGATGTAAGTCGAATTAGCTGAAGAGTTGCTCTTGCATTAAGAAAGAGAGTATGATGATGATTGTGTCCTAGGTGTAGACCAAATTTAGTCATGTAACTCTGTGTTCATATATTGAATAAGACAACGAATGAGTGTGAGATACTCAAGCATTGTAGGTTTTTTCGATTAAGGGTTTCCAGGGTAAACCTTTGTGTATTGTGTGTGTGTGTCATTGTAGTTTTATTGTTTAATTATGTCTTCTCTTTCATGGTGGGTTTATCATTTCTTTACATGTGGTATCAGAGCTAGTTTTCTTGCTTTGTACAAGTGGTATCAGAGAAAGATTGAGTCAATCTTGGATATGTGGTAAACCCTAGGTCAAGTGAGTGTTGTAAGGAAACGATCTTAAAGTTGTGGTTGAAAGAATGGCAGGAAAGTTGAGAATTGAGATTTACAAGTTTAATGGTTAGAATTTTGAGTTATGGAAGCTTAAAATGGAAATATCTCCTTGTAGATTGAGAACAGTGGTCTGTTATTGATCATGGAACATTCCCGACAGGTATGTCGAAGGAAGAGTGGGAGAGACTTGACAGGAAGGAAAGGAGTATGACTTGACTATGTCTTGCATGTTCGGTACTGCTAAATGACTTAAGTGAAGACACTGCAAATAAACCGTGGGATATTTTGGGGAACTTGTACCAATCAAAATCCCTAGTAAACAAGTTGTTTCTTCAGAAGAAATTGTACCTTCTGAGGATGAGTGATGGGAGCTTAGTAACAGAGCACCTAAATTCATTCAATACTGTAATAAATTAGTTATTTTCTATGGATATTAAAATCACGGAGGGGGAAAAATGTATAAGCATGTTGTGTACTTTGCCAGATTCCTAGGATAGTCTAGAAGTGGCTATTGGGAGTAATTCAATCACATTAACGCTTGAAGATGTGGTTTCATCTATGTTTTTCAGAGGAAATGAGGCAAAAGAACATGGAAGGATCGACCAAGGAAGCCTTGATGGTGAGAGGTCAACTAGTTGATAGAGGAAAAGAAAAATTCTCTACTAGAAATTTGAAGTCAAGGGATAAATCTAAATCCCTGGTTCAGTTGACGAGAAGATGTTGGAAATGCTGTAAAGTTGGGAATTAAAAAAGGGAATGCAAGTCAAAATTGATTTAGAATAGTTCAGGGGCCTACGAAAAGTGGTCGAATGAAAGAAATACTACCTCAGACAAAGGCGGAGATGTGTACCTAGTATTGGCCAATACATAGTAGGAGCATGATGTTTGTTTGATTGAATCAGGTGCATCTTTTCATATGACACCCCACATAGAATGGTTATTCTTGTGTGATGATTTGACAACAAAAATTGTTGGATGAGGAAGAGTCTGATTGATGCTACAGGATGAGAGGAGTAGAACCCGTCTAGGTGTGCTATGTATTCTAGTTTTTGCATGAAATCTAATATTTATAAGTAAAATGAGTGATGTAGGTGTGTACACTCTATTTCAAAAGGATACATGCAAAATGGTCAAGGGTGGGATGGTATTAATGAGAGGATTTTGGATTGGAACCATGTACAAGTTGTTGAGGAATGTCAACTTTGTTACCCCCCCATGCCTAGGGGTAACTAGAGGAGATCATGTCTCATGGATGACAATGGAGACAATGATCTTGACCATGATGATGATCAACATTTCCATATATGGAAGCCTAACAACCCCCCCCATTTTCCTCTTATAACTATAGATCAACCAAGCTCATCACATCCAGGAAATTCAGTGTATGGGAGATGGTAAGCCAACGTCAACATGAGGTATGTTAGTCCTTCTTTAATTTGAAGTGTTGTGATTAATTTACTGGGCATGTGGATGAGGATCTTTGGTTGAAATTGGATAATAGATCACTAGCTTGGAAACTTGTGTTTGTTTCCTTGTTTCACCTTGGTGGTTAGCTTATGTGCCCTAGTCTTGTGTTGTCACTACCCAGCCTGGGGGTCCTTCACAAGGGTAACATTCATTTCCCTACCATACTTAACACTTTCCATCATGGAACCTATCATAGTGTATTGAAATTTGATAATGGGGCATGGTCCATCCTCTCATGAGAAAAAGGGGTTGAAGGCCCATAGGTTGATGCAGTTGCTATATATGTATATGTTATGTAAAAAAATCATAAAGGACACCTATAGAAAATGTTGGCCTTATTGATTATGTGTTTTCATTGATGGCAACATGAATCAAACATAGACAATGCATAAAGGAGCGCACTGACCTAAAGCTCATGAGAGGTAGTGTATTAGGTTGCACAGAATCAAAGCGCATAGTATTAAGACCTTTAGAAAGGTCAAAGGAAAATATCAGAAAGGAGGAGCGCTACAAAGGAAGTGTTATTGGGATTGAATTCCCAACAGATCAACTGTAGAACACCTTCATAGTTGTGAGGAAACTCTGTTATAGTCAGGAGATATGACAAATGTTGATTGTTGACCGAAGGCACAGATCAACAATCGTGGTTCAGTTGGAATCCAAGTGTAAATACAAAGGGGTTGAGGAGGAATCATATTCATTGATGTAGTTTTCCAGACAATTCAAGACCGCTAAATCAAGGTGGAGCCAGAGGCTGGGAGAAATTAATTCTCAACTGTCGTTAGATCAAGCAATGGAAGGAGAGCGTAAGCTTCATGACTTCACTTAAAAAATTCTAAGTATGGTTCATTATGGAGGAAACAGAAATTGGGGGTGCATTTTGATGACACCATAGAAGAGTTATGGGTCCGCAAGTCTGAGAGTCCGCAAACCTGAGAAAAAACACTTGAAATTTTTTCTAAGTATAGGTTCATTTTTTAGGCTACGGAAGTTGGGAGTGCATTTTGATGACACCATAGAAGACATGTGTGTCCCGTAAGTTCGAAATTCCATGAACCCAACACATGAAATAATTCTAAGTAAAATTTTATGCTTAAAATGAATAAGAACCGTCCACTTAACGATTGATTATATATGAACCGTCGATCTGTTTAAAGAGACTAGATGGAATATGGACCGTCCATCTCACCGAGCGATTAAGTTAGAGTTGTTGGATCAAGATCTATGGTTCATTATGGAGGTAATGTAAGTTGGGTGTACATTTTGATGACACCCGAGAAGACATATGAGTCCGCAAGTCTGAGTATGTGAACCCGTCACATGAAATAATTCTAAGTGTTTAAAATGAATAAGAACCGTCCACTCAATGATTGATTATATCCAAACCATTGATCTGTTTAAAGAACCTAGATGAAATATGGACCGTCCATCTCACCGGGCGATTAAGTCAGATCCGTTAAATCAAGTAGCCTAGAGCCATGATCTAGGAGGGACACATGTGGTAGAAGACAAAGATGACACATGGCCCAATCAACTCTGTGCAAGTATCAAGTTCCATTTGTCACATAAGGTTTGTGAAATTCATGAATCAGGGTGACACATGGAACACATATTATGGGTCCATGTCAACCTAGGTGACATCATCATACCACGTCATTCTGGGATTACAGCCTCTAGGGATTTCCTACCAACAAAAATTCCTGAAGCGTCGAAGGCTGAAATCGCAAAATAACGTTGGTCGTTGATCTAAGATCATCCAAATATTTCTCGACCATCCGATCGAGTACAATGGAAGGATAGCGTAAGGAGTACCATCAACCGACAACAACTAGTTGCCCACTCTTGATGACCACTTTGATAGGTCAAACTCTGAAACAATGCAAGGATTTCAAAGGCTGAAATCTTGAAGGCCGAAGTACCAGAGAATTGGTTCCAACACCGATTGTGTGATAAGGTAAATAAGTTATAAAGAGTGCAAAGGGCCTAGAAATAATCCCTCGGACATTTGAATATAGTCCCATGTAGAAGAATAAGGGAAGAAAGAGAAAGCGCTAACAGAACAACGCTTGGAATGGATAAGCCTGTGGTTTCGAGCCCATGGTCACAAAGGGAAGTGAATTGAAGGAAGCACCTATTTGCAGAATTTGAATCCATAAATTATAGGTTGTGTGGGTTGGATTGGAAAACAATGTCAATTAAGAATATGATTCTTAATTAAAAGAGATTGAAAGAATAACCAAGTTCACCCAAAGAATAAATTTGTTATTAAAATAGCATAGTTGTTAAATAAATGAAAGGATGCAATGGTTCATGTCAAAAGACACACTGGTTCAAATCCTATACCTATTGATATACTATATAAACCAGAAGTTGTAGGGAATATTAAGGTGTCTTGGTGAATTATATATATATATATATATACTGGATTGAATGAAGGTTCATTCTTTATCAGGTTGGTGCTTGTTTACAAGCTAGATCTTGTCATGAGGGTTGGATTCCTCACTTCTCAGTTGGATCCGAGAACTACAAGTTGGTTCTTGTTATGAGGGTTGGATTCCTCACTTCTTAGTTGGATCTAAGAACTACAAATTAGGTCTTGTTATGAGGGTTGGATTCCTCACATCTCAAATGGATATGAGAACTACAAGCTAGGTCTTGTATTTGAGAGTTGGATCTCTCTTATGTTGGATTACTGAGAGGGGGGGGGGGTGAATCAGTAATAGAGAAATTTAATCCTTTTTAACCATATAATGCAAGTGTTATATCAATGTAGCATTATCATACAATATTTGTAGAGTAAATAAACAATGAACAAATGAACAATCATACACATACACAGTACACCAGTGTTTTTACGTGGAAACCCAAAGCAAGAGAAAACTACAAAATGTTTTTTCTTATATATCTTGAAGAATTACATTCATTGGAAGCACAAACTTCCTTTGTTTTCTAGTTGCAGCTGGAAGGAGGCTCCAACCCCCTAGTTTCTCAGGCTACAACTTGAGGGAAGCTCCAACTCTCCAATTCTCTGGCTACAACTAGAAGGAGGCTACAACCCCCTATGTTCTCCGGCTAGAACTGGAAGGTGGCTAGAACCACTTGTCCTTGCCCCGTCCAACCACCCTGACGTATAAGTAGAATGATGGAACCATTGTCACACTATTACTGTGAGATATACTGTTTTAAACCTCTACCAATAAACTTGCACCAAACAAAATGTACCAATAACCTGAACCATGCATCAACCTGCACCTCAACCTATAATCAACTTGTACCATAAACAAGTGCATCAACCATGCACCAACCTGTACCAAACAACCTGTAATCAACTTGTACCATAAACAAATGCATCAACCATGCACCAACCTGTACCTCAACCTACAAACCTTCCTTAACTTTAACAATAAGAGACTAGCATTTTCATCAAACTTTACTTTAGTCTCACATAACTAGTTTTGGATTAGTCAACAACCCTAACTTGAAATAATCATAACTATGTACCTGTAATGAATAAATATATGAAAATAGTACACAATGTTCTTCAAATTCGTTTTATGTAATTCCTCCAGGTGTCACTACTTGGAACCTCTCAAAAAAAGAGTTATAGCAAAAATGACATACCTTGTTGAATTCTGACTTATTATAGAGAGAAAACTTGTAGAGCGTGCCCCGCAAAAAATATTTGTTGTATGAATCTAAAAATGTTACACAAAATACTACATACTTCACTCTAACCAACACATTTTGTCTTATTGAATTTGGATCTGTTATGAAGAAGTTATGACGTTTTTACCCGAAACACCTGTTTTAGACTAGTTTCAGGCCTAGCCACAAACCCTATTTTTCATAGTGTAACTCCAAAAATACAATGACCCACAAGCTGAAATTCGTACCACAACTACTTGGATATGTTTCATCAATGGCCTCCCAATTTCACAATCTGAATCATTCTATAAAAAATGTTATTGTGAAAATGGTGAGATGACTTGTAAATAACATACTTTAGAAAGCATCATCAAAAGAATTTATCCTCCCTTGAATTTCGGTCTTATTTACTTCACCTTCCCTTTGAAATTCAGCTTAGATATCCTTTGGTTACCTCAATCACCTGTAGATATTCAATATTCTCAAGTGTGATTAAAATGAGAGATCATTTCCTCTTATTTATACTCTCCAAGTAGTTTCATTAGAAGCATCTTCTAGGCCACTTTGTCCACATAGCCACTTTGTCCACATAGTCACCTATGTCCAACTTTGCCCATTTTTCCAATTGTCCATGTATCCAATAGCCACTTGACCACTTAACCCATTTTCCTCATTTTATGGTTAACCTTCTTATAACCACTTTCCATAATTAGAAAGTTCTCTATTTACTTTATTATTTAAATAATCCTCCTTGATTTTGTCACTTCACTTTATTATTTAAATAATCCTCTTTGATTTTTTCACTTCACTTTATTATTATTTAAATAATCCTCTTTGATTTTGTCACTTCACTTTATTATTTAAATAATTTTCTTTGACTTTGTCACTTCACTTTATTATTCAAATAATCCTCTTTGACTTTGTCACTTCACTTTATTATTAAATAATTTATTCTTTGCAAGCACTTTGAATTCGTTGACCTTTTGGGGTTTCAAGTCAATGATATAAGGGTCCTTCAACTTCGTAAGGTCGTAACTCTCAAACCGTGAGGAGTTATGTGATGTTCCACATACCACCTTAAATGGCATGACATGTACTATCCATCTAGAATAGTATTACCTGCAAATATATAAAAAATCTTACCATTATACATCAAAAAAACTTGGGTCCATTACCCAAACCTTTGTGCTACTAAAATTTCTTCAAGGGTTGACATCAATGACGAGCAACCCAATTAATAAACAATCTCCCCCTTTGGCATTGATGGCAACACTCTGATGCAATACTAAAATCATATCACTCATGCTCCCCTTGGAACCATGACTACATCTCTGTGACCAATGCTCCCCCTAGAACCATGCCTCTGTCCTCTGCATCTTATAAATATCTCCCCCTTTGTCATCAATGGCAAAGGTATCTTTCCATTCAGGGCTTCTCCCCCTAACTGAATCGTCTGATCTCCCAACCTAAACTGTCCTCTTTATGGTGCTTCCTCGTGTACATCTAATACATATAAGATAAGCATTCAAAAGCATTCGTTTTGGAGTAGAAATAACTTTGATTCTCTAGAGAAGATACTCAAAGTCTTCCTATGGAAGCGGTTTTGTAAAGATGTCTGCCACTTGCTCTTTTGTGCCCACATATTCAACTCTGATGTTATTTTCTGCAACCTGTTCTCGTAGAAAGTGATACTTGATTGGAATGTGTTTCATCTTGGAGTGCATCACTGGGTTTTTTGAGATACTAATGAAGCTTGTATTATCACAATAGATTGGAATGGGCTCATCATACTCAACCTGTATATCTGTCAGAGTTTGTTTCATCTATAGAACCCGTGTACAACATGCTATTGTTGCAATATACTCTGCCTCGATTGTAGATAAAGATATTGATGATTGTTTCTTGCTTAGCCATGATACTAAACACTCAACCAAGTAGAACGTTGCTCCATTGGTGCTTCATCTCTCATCAATCCAACCTTCCCAATCTGCATCTGTGTAGGCAATAAGTGATAGATCATTTCCTTTTGGATACCATAATCCAAACTTTTATGTTCCTTTGAGATATCTGAAAATCCTCTTCACTGCTAATACATGTGATTCCTTTGGTGCTGCTTGAAAGCATGCCACCTGTCCAATTGGTCTGGATGTTGTCACATATAGTAGGATACCAATCATTGACCTGTACTGCCTCTGATCTATATACTTTGAATCATAATCTTTTCTCAACTTGAAACTAGTTTGCATGGGAGTGATAACTGGTTTGCAATCTTCCATTCTCAACCTCTTTTGCATTTCTCTGATATACTTGGTTTGAGAAATAAAAATTTCTTGGTTGCTTTGACGTATATGAAGACCCAGAAAGAAGGATAGTTCTCCAAGTAATGACATTTCAAATTCATTATGCATGTCCTTTGAAAATTGTTGGCTTAACCTGTCATCAGTACTTCCAAAAATAATATCAACAACATAAACTTCAATTAATAAAATACTATCTTGAGTTACCTTGATGTAGAGGTTGTTGTCTGCACTTCCTTTTATGAACCCTACCCGCTGTAGATATTTATCTAGTCTAGAGTACTATGCTCTAGGAAACTGTTTTATACCATACAAGACCTTCTTTAATTTACACACATAATCTGTGTTCTCTGACAACTGAAATCCTTCTGTTTGTTCAATGTATACTTCTTCTTCAAGTTCCCCATTCAGAAAAGTTGATTTTACATCCATCTGATACACTTTAATATTTTTGGAGCATGCATAAGCTAAAAGAAATCAGATTTCTTCCATTCTGGAAACTGAGGCAAATGTCTCTTCAAAGTCAATTACTTCAACTTGTGCATATCCTTTACATACCAATTTAGCTTTGTTACTTGTAACCTATCCATCTTCATTCAATTTATTCATGTATACCCACTTTGTGTCGATCACATTCTTATCCTTTGGTATTGGAACCAATTCCCAAGTGTCATTTCTCTCTATTTGATCCAATTCTTCATCCATGGCCTTATTCCAAAATTCATCCTTGCTGGCCTCTTCAAAACAGGTTGGTTCAATCGGAGATGAGAGTGTTAGGTGCCTTTTTTCTGGTGAACGGATTCTTCTTCTAGTCTCAACTCATGCATATTTGTTTCCGATAATCTAATATGAAGGATGATTCTTTTGTACTCGTCTGCTAGGTGTCTATGAAGGCACTTGTTGAACTTGCTCTTCTTCTTTTGTTGGATCCTATTCATCTTCCCCTTATACTTCTTTTTCATCTTCTGCTTCTTCTTCGTAAAGTTGTTCCATTGATTCATTTTCTTCTTCCTTTAATTCTTGTCTACCTGTTTCATCATTTTCTACGCTAATGCTTTCCACAAATTTGTTCAATATCAGGTTGTAACACTTGTATGCTTTCCTTCTGTAACACACCCACTATCATAATTTAAAAAATTTGGGTTAATCTCCCACAAATGAGAAATCTCCAGAAACCTGCATTAGCGAAATGTCAATCCTTGGTTTAATATCGGGATTCAGGGTTTCGGAGTTTACGGTGCCGAGGTGCACATGTACCCGAAACTCCCGATCCTCTGATCCCCGATGTGCTCCTAGCGTATTGGCTCTCCAGTCTAAGTCCTGGTCAATACGACCACAACCTTCACTAGACCACAGCCTTAAATCCTGTCGGGGTTTGGTGCCTTTCAATGTCATGATGCACAAGTCCCCTGGGCTCTCGACGCGCCTTTACACTGGCTAGCCCCCTTGGCTATACAATGGTCCATGTGACCACTTACCATATGACCGCAGCCGTGTAACCTTCCATCGAGGTTTCAACATTTGCGATGACACAAAACACATGTCCCCGGGACTCGCGATTTATCGATTCGCGACGCCCCTTTTTGATCACGCTAGCCCCACTGGCTTAGCCCCTAGTCCACATGACCAACTCCGTGACCACTACCTTATCCCCGCCGAGGTTACGGGGTTTCCAATGTCACAAGACACAAGTCCACGGGACCCGCAATATCCCGATTCCCGATTCTCTCCAGATGCTTGACACGCACCTTCCTTACAGCTTCGTCCTCCTCCACTGTTGTGCTGACGGCTGCCCCCCCCACTGATCGGGGTTTCAGGGATCGCAAATTCAAAGCACACAGTTCACTTATCACTGGGATCCCTGATTTCCCGATGAAGCCTCCTGTCGGGACTTTCACCGATGGCGTTCGATCTCCTGCCACACGTCCTTCTAGATGGATGGTCCCGATTCCTTCGAGATTTCGAGACTTTCGTTGTCCCGTTCCTCTTGCTCTCAGGAACTCTGATTTCCCGATTCACGACTCTTTGGGATCTCTTGCCACGTGTTCCTGCTGAGATCAACGGCTGAGATTCTTCGTCAGAGTTTCGAGACTCAAAAGGTCTCAGTTCTCTTCGACTTGTGAAACCCCGACGCCTCCAAAATCCCGATGACTTCCCAGAACGCTGACACGTGTCCTGCCGAGATCAACGGCTAGGATTTCTTCTCGGGATTTTGAGAATCACAAGGTCTTGATTCCCTGCCTTAACAAAACCCCGATGACCCTGATATCCCAATGACTTCTCCGGGATGCTGACACATGTCCTGCCGAGATCAACGGCTAGGATTTCTTCTCGGGATTTCGAGAATCACAAGGTCTCGATTCCTTGCCTTAACAAAACCCCGATGACCCTGATATCCCGATGACTTCTCTGGGATGCTGACACGTGTCCTGCCGAGATCAATGGCTAGGATTCCTTCTCTACACACTAGGGTTTAACTCCGACGCAACTTCTCGAGATCTGATGGCTGACGGGATTTTGTCAATCTTCTCTGTAAGATCCTGACCGTCGATTTCTTCCTTCTTGAAGACCTTCTCGAGAATGGCTAAGTATTCCTTCTACAAGAGGAAATCTCTACTAGAGATCTATTCCAGGCCTTTCCTGGAGACGGATAGGGGAAATAGCTTCCCGAGGACGGGCTGGGAGCCTAACTTAGCTCAATCTAAGCATAACTAGATTTATTTATCAACGTAAGTCATGCATGGTTTCCTCTGTGATAAGCATATATCAACTTAGTCATATCAAACACTACACGGACACTCTCATGCTGAAATCATTTACAATTTCACAGTTCTATGAGCTAATATCTACTCCTTATTATCAATTACTGCACATACATTCTTACACAGGAAACATTTACAATTCCACAAGTCTATGAACATATGTGACAGCATATAAATTTCAAGATGCAATATGAGCAAAACACTTATCAGAAATAACTTCAGCAATGGAAGCAACTGCTAAGAGGGGTGCTCGTTTCCACCCAACCGTAGGCGTAGCGACTCCTAATGGATTTACCACTAGCCACCCCTGAGCTGAGGCCACGATGTTTTGAGACCTACGTCTCCCTGTCTGCCAGTGCCCAGGAGCGAAGGTTGCAATCCCCTCCTCTCTGCGATCACTCACTCTGCGTAAAACTGCCAGAGTTCCCCTCGCGTCTACCCCTTTCAATCGCTTATGCCATACGCCTTATCCTCTCGCGAGGTTGCGTATGGCACGATTACCCTCGCGTCTGCCCAGTCATGATGGCTCTATGGATAGGCGGTTCACCTCCCCATCCCTCATCAAGCCATCAACCTACCGGCCTGCAAGGCATTTATTTCAGGGCTAGCGAGCCGCTATTGGTTCTCCGGGCCAGTGGAGTCCAAATACGGTATTAAATTCTTGGTGGAAGTTAACGCCCCTTTTCCAGGTGCCCTCCACCACCATCGTGGTCTCTTTTCTGCACATCCCCTCTCATCAGTTCTGCAATAAATTCAAACTGTTATTTACATTCATTGACCTCTTCCTATAGGTCCATTTACATCACATATTCATACTTATGAGTTTTGCCATAGTCCTTGGCCAGTTCAGTTATATTTACAATCTGGGGGAAACAGGGTGTTACACCTTCTACTTGAGTAACCAAAAAGTACTCCTTTGTCCACACAAGAGTCAAACTTTCCCATTCTACCATCTTCTCTTTTGATATAGCATTTGCTTCCAAAAACTCTGAAGTGCTTCACATTTGTTGGTCTTCCTTTCCATATCTCGTAGGGAGTTTTGTCATTGTTGTTTCTGAGCATTACTCAGTTTTGAATGTGAACTATCGTATGCACTACATGTGTCCAAAAAATATCTGCCAATTTGGAATCCATTAGCATTGTTCGGGCCATTTCCTATACTGTCCTGTTCTTTCTTTCAACAACTCTATTCTGTTGAGGTGTCCTAGCAACAAATAATTTCCTTTTTATTCCATGTCTGCTGCAGTAGTCCATAAATTCATTTGAAGTGAACTCTCCTCCATTATCAGATCTCAAGCATTTGATTTTTGAATCCATTTCATTTTCAATCATTTCCTTGTAGACCTTGAAGTTTTCAAAATCTTATGACTTATTCCTTTTAAACCCTTTGTTATAGTTGGTCCAACTATATCAGTATGCACAATTTCTATTGGTCTTGTCGTTGAATATTCTTTTGATTTAAACTTGGTCTTTGTTTGTTTTCCTTGTTGACAATGCTTGTATAAATTGTTGGTTGGTTTCGTGATCTGGGGCATTTCTCTAACTACTTCCCTTTTGCTAAATTTGACAAGGTTATCAAAATGTATGTGACCCATTATTCTATGCCATAGCCAACTTTCATCTTCCTTTCCTAGGAAACACTTTCCATTTCCAATTTCACTTAATACATATATGTTGCTTCAAGTTCTTACAGTTGTTGCTATCAATTTTCTTGAACCTTCTTTTCTTATCTCGCACTTTTGTGAATCGAAAGTAAATTTATGACCCTGGTCACACATTTGACTCACACTTAGAAGATTATGTTTCATATCTTCTACTAGTAGAACATTTTCTTCCTTGGTATTCTTGTTCCCAATTCTGACTATGTATTTTCCAATGATTTTAGTTGAATCATCATTTCCGAAGGAGACTGATCCATATCTTTCCTTTCTTAATGTAAGAAATCAATCTCTATCACCTGTCATGTGTTTTGAACAACCACTGTCAACATACCAACCATGTTTCTTCTGCTTAGCTTGTAGAGAGAGTGTGCATTCTTCGTTGCTATTCTGATTCTTCTTTCGTATCCATGTCCTTTTTTTAGGTTCATGTATGTGACTGTTGTTGCTTTGTTGTGGCTCTTTAGGAGGGGCTGGCATTCTGCAATCTTTGGTCATGTGTCCAAAGTTGTTACATTTGTAGCAGTCCACTTAAGTGCTCAAAGATTCAAACCTGTTGTAACTTCTTCTCTGTGTTTCACCTAGGCCTTCTTAGATAACCCTTTTGTGTATGACTTTCAAAGTTGTTTATGTTCCTATTGTTGGCTCTGCAATTCACAACTTTATGTCCAAAATTATTACATGCATAACATAAACCAAAAAATATAGTCTGATACCTGGGAGTTGAAGATATTATGAAAGGAGGTACTCTTATGAATCCTTATTCTTCCCGAGGCCTATCTGTTTCTATTGGTTGTTGATTCTGAAATCTGAATCTTCTCGGTGGAGGAGTGTCCCTGCAATTTTCTTTGTAGATCTTCCTATCCCCTTTGATTGTTTCTGCATAGATTTTTGGATATGTTTCTATTTTTGTTGTTTTGGAGCTTGATCCCTTTTTTGTTTGATTGTATCCAAGTCCGGACTTGTCATGATGAGGTTTTTGACTACTGATAATGTCATTCAAAACTTTTGAGTTGTTCTGCATGTTTTTATTTTGAAGATCCTTTCTTAATGTGACAATTTATGCTTCCAAATTTCCAATGATCCTGTCTCTTTCTTCTAGCTATTCTTTGAGTGCTTATTCAATTCTTTTATCTTCTTCAATTTGAACCTTCAAATTTGTGATCATTTGTTCTAGTTCTTGAGTGTCTTATTTCTTGTCTAGTTCCACTTGTAGTTTCTTGTTTTTCTTCTTTTCTCTTCTGATAACTTCTATGGCACACAACAATTCTTCTTGGTAGTCAAATTCTACCTCTTCATATTCTTCTTCTTCCTCTTCATATTCTTCTCCAGAGTCTTATTTATTAGAGTCTTCTACTGCCATGAATATAACTCTTTCTATCTCACTGTCATTGACTTCATCTTCATCTGATGATGAGATGTCTTATTTGGTGCATAATTTATTTTTGAAAGCTTTCTTTGTGGTTCTTTTTCCTTTATATGTTTGTTTGTTATTTGAGTAACCTTCATCATTTTTCTTTTTCTTATGTGGACATTTTTTAGAAAAATGAACAATACCATCACAATTAAAACAAATCAAAGGAAGCTTACCTCTATACCTGCCGTTGGTTCCCTTGTTCAATCTTCTGACAAAGTTGGTTGCTTCTTCATCATCTTTCGAGACGTCACTGCTACTGCTATGTTATTTTTCTTTTTTCTTTCCCTTTTTCTTTGACCTTTTGGATGCTTTGAATTCTTCTTTATTTATATCTGGATTTTCATGTTCAATTCTCATTTCATATGCTATGAAGATTCCATGTAGTTCGTCCATGCTTATTGAGTTTAGATCTTCTCTTTCTTCTAGTGCTGATATCTTAGGGTCAAATATCATAGGAAGAGATCTTAGTACCTTTTGAACAATTACAGATTCTTTGATTTCTTCTCCCAATCCCAATATTACATTTATTGTTTCATCGACTCGTAAAAAGTAAGCTGCAATATTCTCATCTTCCTTCATCTTTAGTTGTTCAAATTGACTTCTGTAAGTTTGAAGCTTTGTTTCTTTGCCTTTTGAATCTCCTTCATAAATATTTCAAAGTTTGTCCCAAATCTCTTTAGCGGATTTACAATGTGCAACTTTAGTGAATAATGATTCTCCAAGACCATTCAAAAGTGCATTTGTGGCTTTGGAGTTATTCTGACCGAGTTTCACTGCTTTGTCATTTGTCGGCGAAACTGCTGGTGTTGTGTATCCATCTACAATTGATTGCCAAATTTCAAATCCCTGTGCCTGTATATATGTCTTCATCCTTATGCTCCAAAATGAATACTTTTGTCCATAAAATTGTGGTATTCCATTTTTATACATGTTGTTGCTCTCCATGATCTACCTTTCAGTGGTTAAACTTATTTCTGAAGGAACCTGCTCTGATACCAATTGTTGGATTGCTGAGAGGGGGGGTGAATCGGTAATAGAACAATTTAATCCTTTTTAACCATATAATGAAAGTGTTATATCAATGTAGCATTATCATCCAATATTTGTAGAGTAAATAAACAATGAACAAATGAACAATCATACACATACACAGTACACCAATGTTTTTACGTGGAAACCCAAAGAGGAAGAAAACCACATAATGTTTTTTCTTATATGTCTTGAAGAATTACATTCATTGGAAGCACCAGCTTCCTTTTTTTTCCAGCTACAACTAGAAGGAGGCTCCAACACCCTAGTTTCTCAGGCTACAACCTGAGGGAAGTTTCAACTCCCCAATTCTTTGGCTACAACAAGAAGGAGTCTTCAACCCCCTATGTTCTCCATCTACAATCAGAAGGTGGCTACAACCACCTGTCCTTGCCCTGTCCAACCGCCTTGACGTATAAGTAGAATGATGGAACCACTGTCACACTATCATTGTGATATATACTACTGTAAACATGTACCAATCAACTTGCACCAAACAAACTATACCAATAACCTGAACCATGCATCAACCATGCATCAACATGTAATCAAACTGTACCATAAACAAGTGCATCAACCATGCACCAACCTGTACCAAACAACCTATAATCAACTTGTACCATCAACAAATTCATCAACCATGCACCAACCTATACCTCAACCTAAAAACATTCCTTAAATTTAACAACAAGAGACTAGCATTTTCATCAAATTTTACTTTAGTCTCACATAACTAGTTTTGGATTAGTCAACAACCCTAACTTGAAATAATCATAACTATGTACCTGTAATGAATAAAGATACAAAAATAGTACACAATGTTCTTCAGTGTGTTTTATGCAATTCCTCATGGTGTCACTACTTGGAACCTCTCAGAAAAGGAGTTATAGAAAAAATGACATACCTTGTTGAATTATGGCTTATTCTAGAGAGCGAACTTGTAGAGCGTTCCCCACACAGAATATTTGTTGTATGGATCTAAAACTTTTACACATAATACTAGGGACTGTACTATAACCAACACATTTGTTCTTACTGAATTTGGATCTGTTATGAAGAAGTTATGACATTTTTACTCGAAACACTTGTTTTAGACTAGTTTCAGAACTAGCCACAAACCCTATTTTCCATGGAGTGTAACTCCAAAAATACAACGACCCACAAGCTGAAATTCATACCACAGCTACTTGGATATGTTTCCTCAATGGACTCCCAATTTCACAGTCTGAATCATTCTATAAAAAAATCTATTGCGAAAATGGTGAGAAGACCTGTAAATAACATAGGTTAGAAAGCATCATCAAAAGAATTTATCATCCCTTGAATTCTAGCCTTCTTTACTTCACCTTCCCTCTGAAATTCATCTTAGATATCCTTTGGTTACCTCAGTCACCTATAGATATTCAACATGCTCAAGTGTGATTAAAATGAGAGAGCCTTGTCTCTTATTTATACTCTTCAAGTATCTTCCTTAGAAGCATCTTCTAGGCCACTTTGTCCACATAGTCACCTATGTCCAACTTTGCCCAATTTTCCACGTGTCCATGTATCAAATAGCCACTTGAACACTTAATCCATTTTCTTTATTTTAGGGTTAACCTTCTTATAACCACTTTCCATAATTAGAAAGTTCTCTATTTACTTTATTATTTAAATAATCCTCCTTGACTTTGTCACTTCACTTTATTATTTAAATAATCCTCTTTGATTTTGTCAC
>ML778680.1:163248-203209 GCA_009831015.1 Picea engelmannii
GGGGGACTGAGATGGGTACTCTATTGTTCCCTAGGCTATCAATTTTATTCTATCTTATCCAGTCTTCCATTCTTCCATTCATTGTGGGTGGGTGGTTGTTCAACTACCAATCCCCCTCCATTAATTGATTTCCTTTGAAATTAGGAAAAGGGGGAATAATTCATTATTCCTAAAAAATTATTATGCAAGGAGGCTTGGGGTAATTTATCATGATGAACCCCCTTTTTAGGCCCCCTCACTCTTCCCTCTCTTGGTATCATGGCTTGTACCTAAACTCCACCCTTCAGTCAACTAGTTTGGATTTTTTTATCAAGCAATATACTTTTACATTGTTCGCATGCCATGGCATGACAATATTATCTCCATGCCGAGATAAAATCATTGATAAACACAATTTATTGAAAATAAGTCAGGGGATCCAAGTGGGGATGTTACAGTAAGATTCACTTCAAAGTTGATTATAAAATAAGTTATGAACACTTTTTGTTCTGAGTTTGATTCTAAATCCCACTCTCCCTAAAATTGGTTTTATTTTTTTTCAAAGGTGTCTATGCCGAGATGTTGGGTACATATAGTGAATTTCCAGTTTTTGAGTCCTCGAGAAACCTAAAAATTTTGTGCAAATTTTGGGTGCCACTTTTTCTTTATTTTATTTTCTTATCTTAAACATCAATTTTGTCTCACAATTTTTGATTGATTTTTGTAGAAGTTAGTCATTTTTCACCTAGCTCCCTTGCCTAAGAAAACCCCCCAAAAATATATTTCTTTTGAGTTATTTACTCATTTTTTCTATTGATCATCGTGGAGTTTTGAAACTTTCATCGAGGAAGAAAGTTCACTTTCATCATCAATGCAAAGTTTAAAATTTCATCGATCGAAGGCTCAAATGGTCACTATTGAAAAGCGTTGTGTGAATTTTTTTATAAGCATCAATCATTGATGGTATTTTAAATTTTGAGTTGAAAGAAACTTTTTAAACGCGTCGATAAAAAGTTCTAAAGGAAGTGATAGAAAAGTTGAAGCGTTCATTGGTAACAACAATAGAAAATGTTGGAGTTACTTCACACACACCTAGGATTTATTTTTCCTAAGGGTTTTCCTTGTTTATTAGTCATTATCCAGTCTCCTAAAGTTTGGAGAGAATATTCCTCTAGAAGAATATTCTCTTCAGTTTTCACTTCAGTTTGACTAGTTGAGTGGAGTTTAGATGTTGCATTGGTTTTGTCACTGTGGAAGATTGGGATCATCACTAGCTAATGCACATTTTCCTTGGTATAATCACCAGACTAGCACATTAACCATGATTCCCTAATCTCCTTCTCACTTCACTCTGTTTCAGTCAGTTAACTAAAGACTGGTAGACTAGTTAACTCATCTAGGTAGCAATTCACTCTCGTAACTGCCCGAGAGACTAGACTAGGTGGCAGTTCACTCACGTAATTGTTGGTGTGTGTCTAGATCAATCTAGACCACCACTATGGCACATTGGATTCTCCTCTAGTGCGCATTGGTTGAGTTATATAGAGTATATCATGTGTAAATTATTCATTATTCATTACGGTTAATGAGAATTCTTCCATTCTTTCTCTCTTGCTTATTATTTATCAATTTGTCTCTGCAAATGTGTGTGTTATTTTCTATCTAGATCTATTATGTGCAGTTTCAACACATTTACATGGTAACAAAGATGACAGATTGCTAAGAAAAAGCTACACCAAATTATTTTTGTAGGTACCAAAGATTGAATATAGCAGAAAAATGGAATTCCCAAAAGAATTCATTCTTACAACATACAATTACTTTGCATGGAATGAGAGAATAATCATGCATCTCTGAACCAAAGGATTGTATAGGTTAACCTTGAATACAGAGACAGAACTGACATCATCCATAGAAAAATCCAAGTATCTAAATCAAATGGATGAAGCATTCTGAACAATTTGCAGTCTCATCTCTCTCGATCTCCTTTTTCACATATCTTCATGTAAAACCCCCAATGAAGCATGTACCACCTTGGAAAGGCTCTTTGGAAAATAGGATGAGATGAAGAAACACATGCTCGAGGTGGAATTTCTCACATTAGAGCCAAAATTTTTCGACAATCTCCAAGATTTCTTTACAAAATTCAAGGATTTACTATGACAACTCAAATCTTGCAGGGTTAATAAATCTAAGGAGGAGAAACAAATGGTTCTCACCATTCTCTCCAAAATTGGTCTTGAATTATCTATGTTCGTATCCACATTCCATTTAGTCAACTTCACCTCTGGAGCCACCTGGAATATGCCTTCTCTTGAAGAATTTATCAAATCCATGACACAAGAGCAAACCAAGCTTATCAACATGGGAAAAATCAAAGGCCCAAAGGTGGATGCACTTATTGTGCAAGATGGAAGCCATCAATATTAGAAATATAAAGATAAAGACAAAAGGAAATCTCATGCAAATCTGAAGAAGGAAGGGTACTCAAAACCCTTCATTGATGCCTCCAGATCCAAAGGTGGAAAGGGAAAAAAAGTGGAGAAATGCACATACTACCATAAAGGATTCCATCCAGAATCCGCATGCATGCAGAAACAAATAGATCTAATGACTCAAACAATTCAGTAAAATAACCTTGGAGATCACATCCTCGAGGGTGCCAAGAAGAAGAAGCCAAAAGATCATAATCCCAAGAAAGGTAATTCTAGCTATGCTTTGATTGCCATCAACTCCTCTCTCGATGCTTGGATCGTAGATTTAGGAGCATCACATCACATGGATCCCACAAAAGAAGTCTATTCTTCATTGGATGCATGCAAAGTTCCTCTTATTCTGATGGGGGACAACTCTCCAGTCGAGGTCACCGACAAAGGAAGGATTGAACTCACCAACGAAAGCTTCGAGAATTTGTTGCACATTCCCAAACTTTTCGTCAATCTTCTCTTCGTGTATCAGATGAAAAATTACAGCACCATAAATAAATTCATATTCACACCTAATGCAATGGACATCTATGAAATGTAAACCAATTCTAGGGTTGCTACCGGTGAGGTAAATCATCAATCTAGATTGTATACATTTTCTAAATATAATGAACCAGATTCTACTTTACTGCTTACCCATGCTAATGAAAGTAGTAGGATATGGCATGAAAGGTTTAGGCATTTTAATTTTAGAGATATGCAACGGATTATCAAGCAAATATTGGTTGATGGTCTACCATATATCCATTTCTCCAAAGGAATCTGTGAGGGGTGTGTTCTTGGAAAACACCCTCAAGAGAAATTCGGCAAAGGAAGGACTCAGAGAGATTCCTCTCCTTTGGATCTGATCCATAGTGACCTCATGGGTCCTTTTTCACATCCATCAATCAACAAATTGAGGTATTTTCTCATTTTTTTTTTATGATTTCTCACGTTTCACATGGATTTACTTTCTCAGGAAAAAATTAGAGGTCTTTCAACACCTCAAAGATTTCAAAGCCCTTGTTGAGACACAATTCAGAAAGAAAATCAAAGTCCTTCGAACTGATAATGGGGAAGAGTATGTCAATAATGATATTTAGAATATTTTTCATGAGACAGGGTTTCAGTTGCAGCACACAGTTCCCTATACTCCATAGCAAAATGGAGTTGTTGAGTGGAAAAATAGATCTCTAAAAGAGATGGCATATTGCATGCTACATGCAAAGTCACTACCATAGAGACTATGGGATGAAGCACTTAATTGTGCAACCTACATATAAAATAGAGCTCCCCATAAATCTGTCAAGGATAAGACCCCCTACGAGGCTTGGAGCGGCCTTAAACCGGAAGTGACCCACTTTCATATTTCTGGTTCACGTGCATGGGCTCAGATTCCCTCTGAAAAGAGGAAGGCACTTGATCCACAAAGAACTAAGTGTATTTTTGTTGGAAACCCTGATGGTGTAAAGGGATACCTACTTATTGATCATTCTTCAGACTGGCTCATCATTGAGCGAAGTGTCCAATTTGAGAAAAGTGTCTCGCATGTACCTCAACAGTCACATGCAGACACCTTCATTCTTCCACCTATCTGAGATGATGAGCATGCACATGTCGACTCTTATTCATATGAAAGTTTTGATTCAGAGGATTCAAATGATCCAGATATAGAGTCAGTATAGTAAGATTAGAGTCAGTGCATCCAGATGCAGATGCAAAGCCAGAGCAGAGGCCCATGTGGGCCCAGACTACTCTTCAGGATGCAGGGAATCTTGTTGGTGATCCATCCAATACTAGGAGGAATCGATCTGATTTCGAGGAGCCTCCTATTGCACTCACTGCCACTGAACCATTTCCCTCCAGGTATATTTTATTGGTTTAGTCCTCAGATCCACAGTCTTATGGCAAAGCTGCTGAAAATCCCTTTTGGGAATCCGCCATGCAGTAGGAGTACAACTCCCTCCTCAAGAACCAGACTTGGGATCTTGTTCCCCTTCCTTCTAGAAGGAAACTTGTCAAATGTAGATGGGTCTAGAGGAACAAGAGCATAGCATATGGATAGATTAACAGATACAAATCTAGGTTTGTTTCCAAAGGATTTTAGCAGGTGCATGGCATTAACTATGATGAGACCTTCGCTCCAGTAGAGAAGATGGATTCCATACATTTGGCACTTGCCATTTCAGAAGCCAAGGGATGGGAATTCCATCAGATGGATGTCAAGAATGCATTTATTCATGGTGATCTCTTTGAGGAGATCTATATGGAGCAACCCCAGGGATTTATGCAGGATTCCTCTTCAGTCTGTCGACTGAAGAAATCCCTTTATGGCCTCAAGAAGGCTCTGAGGGCATGGTATGCCAAGATGGAATCCTACTTGTTGTCACAGAACTTTGTACATTGTAAATCAGACCCGAATGTCTACATGATCAAGACAGATGATTCACTTCTACTCTTATTTTTGTATGTTGATGATTTGTTGATCACCGGTTGCCCGACTTCAACGATTGTTGCAGTCAAGAGGATTCTACATGACAAGTTCTTGATGACAGACATGGGTTCGCTATACTTCTTCCTTGGACTCGAGATCAGTCAGGATGCATCAAGCATCAAACTGTCTCAGGCCAAGTATGCATGAGATCTCCTTGAGAGATTTCACATGATAGACTTCAAGTCTGCTCCGACTCCTTTCCTATCAGGATTCAAACTTGAGGATGGTGGGGACACTCCACTAGTTGACAACACACTGTACAAAAAACTAGTGGGGAGCTTGTTGTATCTCACACACTCCAGACCATACCTCTCCTATGCAGTTGGCATAGTTTCCAGGTTCATGCAGGAGTCTCATGAGCTACATTGGAAGGATGCAAAGTGTATCATTTGATACATATAGGGCACCATCACCTTTGGGATTCATTATGCAGTAGACTCTACATTAGATCTCATTGGGTTCATTGATTCTGATTGGGTTGGCGATAGCACTGATCGCAAGTCCACATCTGGTTACTCACTCAGTCTTGGTTTCGACCCTATCTGTTGGTCGAGCAAGAAGCAAGCTGCCATTGCTCTATCTTCAGCCAAAGCAGAGTACAGAGGGGTAGTTAACATAACCATTAAAACTATATGCCTACAACATTTTCTCACTGAGTTGGGCATTTAGTTTCATCGTCCAATCATCATCTGGTGTGACAACCAGAGCACTCTGAAGTTCTACAAAGATCCATTTCAGAGGCAGTAGATGAAGCACATCGAGATCCACATGCACTACATTTTGGACTTAGTACATGAGGGGATCATCGACCTATAGTTATGTCCATCAGTAGAACAAATGGCAGACATCTTCACCAAGACCTTCACTGAGCATAAGTTCCATTTTCTGTGAAGTGATCTTGGAGTGAAGGACACAGTTGCCTAGGAACTATAGTTCTTCTATTTTACATACATTGTACCTTGGGGGGGGGGGGTTCCCATGAGATTTTCCCTCTTTCCTCACTTTATTTCAATGTATCTTTTGTATTTGGGTAACTAACATGGCCTCGTTGCCGAGATCCATTCTTTATTTTCACCATAGTGATGTACAGGGGGGTGTTGGAGTTATTTGTAGAGACCGTAAATACAAAATTTGATATAATTTCTTTAAATTACACAAATAATTCAATCACTAGAATATAAGAAAATTTTCAGCAGAGATTAACATTTAACTACAACATAAAAAAAAGAAACTTAGCAATTTCATAAACAAATTACCTGCTTCTGATGGTAATTTCTCCATTGACCTGGTTGTCTAGCCCGCTGCTTTACTGCTGCCTGATGTGCTGACCAACTCTTCCCAAACCGTGTTTCCTCCCTGCCAGCTAGGAGCAGCCTATCTGGCTTCCTAGCTCCAGGATACCATAAGGCTATCCTGGCCCCCATGCCCAAAACCCCCAGAAAAACAGTGCCCCCTGCCTCTGGTTTATCAAAATCCCCTCAAACAAACTCCTCACACCAGAAAAATAATCACCTCCAACCTACAGTCTCTTCCCTCCTTCCAATAATTCTTCCTCCTCCCAAAATAATGCCCTCTTCCCGTAAGACTCCTCCTGTCATATCCCTCCTTCACCGACCCTTTCCTCCTCATTAATTTCCTTATCCATACATTCATTATCTTATCCTCTTAGTTAATGTCTTCTCCTATTATTTAATGTTTCTTATCCTTATATTTAATGTTTCTTATCCCCTTCATATACATAAATCATTTAATTAAACAATTAAATTTATTAACCTGCTTAAATTTATTACCAATGTCATTGAATCTAATAGGTAATTAATTAATTAATCAGAATTATAACAATTAATTAATTAATAAATATTTAATTATTATTATTATGCCAATCTTTGTTTAGTTAAAACCATGTTAGGACAATTAATTACCTAATTAATTTTTACTTAATAATTCCTAAGCATATATTCAACTAGGGTTGTTACATTACTTCACACACACCTAGGATTTCTTTTTCCTAAGGTTTTTCCTTGTTTATTAGTCATTATCCAGTCTCCTAAAGTTTAGGGAGAATATTCCTCTAGGAGAGTATTCTCTTTAGTTTTTACTTTAGTTTGACTAGTTGAGTGGAGTCTAGATGTTGCATTGGTTTTGTCACCATGCAACATTGGGATCATCACCAGCTAATGCACATTGTCCTTGGTATCATCACCAGACCAGTGCATTACCCATGATTCCCTGATCTCCTCCTCATTTCACTCTGTTTCAGTCAGTTAACTAAATATTTGTAGACTGGTTAACTAAGCTAGGTGGCATTTCACTCTCGTAACTGCCCGAGAGACTAGACTAGGTGGTAGTTCACTCCCATAATTGTTGTTGTGTGTCCAGATCACTCTAGACCACCACTATGGCGCATTGGATTCTCCTCTAGTGCGCATTGGTTGAGTTATATAGAGTATATCATGTGTAAATTATTCATTTTTCATTACGGTTAATGAAAATTCTTCCATTCTTTCTTTCTTGCTTCTTCTTTCTGAATTTCTCTTTGCAAATGTGTGGTATTTTCTAGCTAGATCTATTCTGTGTAGGTTCAACACATTTACATAAAATTCTAAAGTTCTTTTGACGAAATCTCATAGGAATTGGTTATCAACTTTATCCCAAATAAAAAAAATTATTTCACAGTGATAAAATTTTTAAACGTAGGTGATAAAGTATATTCCCATGATTTCAGGCTTTCCCAACAAAGTTTCCCGACACCCCGATAACTGCATTTTTTGCACCAATTTCAAGAAAGTTGTTATCGTTTGTCCTTTGGAATTTTCATGAAATTCATTATTGGAATGGTCACCAATACACCAAGAGAGTCCTTGAATGCATCACTTAGTCTTGAAATTTTACCCAAATATTAAAGTGGAAACCTATTTCTGATACAAAATTCAAATGCTTGTCGATAACCATTGTATGTGTTTTATCGCTATTAATTCTTAATTTTAGGTTGATGGGATATCAAATTGGATTAATTGCTAAGGATTTTAATCAATCCAATGAGGTTTGAATATGTTTAGTCATGACGGTGCAATATTTTTCCCATCTTCATTATAAGGGTTTGATTTTTGGACATTTGGGATTATTAAGCTAAGTGTGAAATTTGTTGCTTCCAATGATTCCACACTGAGAGATATGATTTATGGTCAATTTCATTTTTTTATTACTATATGAACATATTCTTGCTAGTAGCGAAAATTTCTTAGTACCTGGTTTCCTTACATCTTGTGAATGAAGTTCAAGGATCGATTGCAAAGTTCAGAGGCACTAACTTTCTTTGTAGTTCTTAGCACAGTTTTCAGCTCATCTTCTAGGTATATTCAAGAAATTTTATTTTCCAAGTTTCAAATAAATGATATTCTTTCTATACAAAATTTGAGAAACTTTAATCATTGTTTCCCAAAGAAAACAAAACGACACCTTTCTTTTCCAAGTCATTATAAAATTTCATTTCTTGGAATTAGTTTAATTATGCATTACCAAATTATGTACAACTAAAAATTCTACTTGGTAATATTCAGTTTCTTGTTTCTTCCAGATACAATTCCTCCTATGAGGTCTTCATCCGAGACCTATAAGAAATACCCTAAAGGAAAACAACATGTTGAACCCACACAACATGAAGAATAAGGGTGTATTTAAGTTGAAACCTCCCGGGAAGAATATATCATAGTTATTCAAATAGGTAGGCTTGAGTCAAAACCAATGAGGCCTATTTACAAAGACACATATGCCCATATAGGTTCTCAAGTCCCTTTCCCAGGATGGGGAGAATTTTGTGAGATAGTTCATGAAGAAGTCTACCCATATGTAATCCCCCCTAGTGATCCTGAGATGAGGGGGGCAGATGATGTAGTTTTCATCAACATAAGGAAATCTCACTTGCACTATGTTGTAACAATAACCTTGCTCATGCCTTTCTCAAATACTCTTGATCATACCATATTATAAATTTCTACATGCATCTATAGACATCTCAACCTACAACCATCCCATGAAAAAAAATTACGCATGCTTCTATAGACATCTCGACCTATAGCCAAATGTTCACTACAAGATTCTACATACTTGTAAGGTTATATAGGCTAAGGCTCACTACATAGGAAGGGCTCCCTATATACTCTTACAAAATTTCCATGCCACATCCAAAGGGTATCCTACATATCAAGAAGATTGCAAGTAAGCATGAAATATGTTGAAACACCATTTCAAAGATCAATCAAGCAACAATGCAAATAACAAAAAATATTGATATATTTTACAAAAGAACTCATTGATCATTAGATAAAGTATCATTATGCTCACATTTGTTTCAGTTTTATTATATTCATTTGATTTGCATGTTAAATATCTAATGGTAAAAATGCATGTTTACTCCTACATAACCTTTTACTCCTATTCATCAAACTATCAATCCATGTCTATTCTGATACCAATGAGGACATTGTAACTTAAGTTGGGGGGAGAAGTTTCATTTCATAAGATTAGGTGGAAACATGCCCTATGTTCAATTCATAACACACAAATTAAGAAGTTGAGTTTTCAAATTAAAAAGATAAAATGGAGACATAAAAGTGCATCATAGCAAAACACATCATACCATGAAAAGGATGCTACAAACCATAAGTTTCAAATTTAATTTTGATATTCTCTAGCTCCATATGAAATTTCCATACCTCACATTATGGTGACTCACTCTTCCCAGTTGAAAAAACAGAGAGAGGAAGAGAAACTTTTTTTCTTTCTCATAGTGTACAGAGGATTTTCTGCCATATTGTGTAAAATAAGATACAATTGATCTTAAGAAGGAAAATGTAGTATGCAGATAAATGTAACTTGATCCAAGGCTAAACCATATGTCAATGACAAAAGGATCCTATTAAATAAATAGGGTATATCTACACAGGATGAACACCTTAAGGAAACCACTCATACAAACATATCAAAGACCAATAAACTAGTGTATTACATGGTTAAAACCCTTAAAGAGGGAAATAATCCACAATCCCAACAAACACAACCACTTGAGGCAATATATTAATGCAAGATAAAAATATTTTACATATGATTTTCTCAGAATCAATCATCAACAAATGACCATATGTGTTCTTTAAATAGCATGGACCAATTGGGTGTTAACCCATAGATCAATATCCATTAATATTGAAGAGAATATGAGTCATCGGATCACTTTATGCCTAAAAACTAATCATGACAATCATATTAGATAATTACAATGCACACTAAAGAAACATGATTTACCTAAAGACACGTTAGACCAAGTTTATCTTAATTAACTCCTAAGTGTCTAAGTTCCTAATAGAGCCTACATTTTCTTTCTCTCTCAAACAAAATAATGATGTTAAGGTTGACATAATATTGTTGTTAAGGTATAATTTCAAGTAGATTTCCTATTACATTTGAGTTCTTAGTAAAAAAAAGTGCCATGGCTACAAGATAATTTCATTTTTTAAGAATACCAATGGACTCAAGATCAACTAAGGTTGTTACAACCTAATATACATAAGAATTGTCAGCATAGTAACAATGGGGGTAGGGATTAACATAAAAGATCCCACAAGAACATCTATCCTCTACAATAATCTTGAAGTTGTTGAGATATTTCTAGAAATATCAATGTCTTGAATAATTTAATAGATTGTAGGGTTTTGATGATGATTTGACCATGAAATTTAAAAAAATAAAATAAAATTCATGCTACCATAAAGAAAAACCAGGGGTGCTTTTCTATCATTAAAGTATTAGATATGCAGGTCAATATAGAAAACATTTTAAGGGTGATAGGGCTCCCCATTGGACTACCTCAGGACAAGGTAGAATCCCAACCATAGAGTATGAATCCATAAAGGACACCAAACATGGTGTGAAAAGGATTATTTTACCATAACCTTGGGATGAGGTGGTCCTCCATCTAATCAAATACATAACATATGGAGGTAGATATAGCCTAGTACATGTCTACCACTTCAATATGTTATATCAATTAATAAAATACTCTCACCAAAATCCCAATGAAAACCTAAGTGTCACACATTTCTTGTCCCAATTCATCAAAGATATGAGCAAAAAATTACAGAAATAGAAACCAACAACTTTATCCCACCATGGGCTTACAAAGTTGTTCATATGTGATGCATTGGCAAGGAAATAACATTAGTTTTCATGAGATAAATTTTTGACAATAAGTGAAGAGGAATTTACAGTTTTGCAAGCTGACATAGATGAAGAGGTAGACCCCATAGTAGATTCAAGGAAGAAAACAAAAGTAATAGACAAAGTAGGAACCAATCATAAGAAAAAGAGGAAGACTAACAATAAAATTACATAGGAAATTGACAAGGATGCTACTATAGAAATAAGGGATTTGGATAAAGATATTTACTACTACCTTATTGGAAATAGGGGGGTCATCCCATTCAAGCCCCTAGGTTCCTAAACAAGAAAGTTGTTGATTAAGGTTGGTTTTCATTGATGTCAACCCTTGAAGAAAGTCTGGTACCGAATTTCGGTAGCACAAAGGTTTGGGTAATGGACCCAAGGTTGTTTCATGTATAATGGTATGAGTTTTAATATATTTTAAGATAATACTATTCTATATAGATATTAAATTTCATTCCATTTCCGGTGGTATATGGAACGTCACATAACTCCTCACGGTTAGAGAGTTATGGCCATGAGAAGTTGGAGAACCCAGGTTTGGGTAATGGACCCAAGTTTGTTTGATGGATAACGGTATGCATTTTGATCTATTTTCAGGTAATACTATTCTATATGGATAGTACATGTCTTTTCATTTCTAGTGGTATGTGGACTGTCACATAAATCCTCACAGTTTGAGATTTATGGCCTTACAAAGTTGAGTGACCCTCATATGTCATCTAGAAGCCCCAAAAGGTCAAAGTAGTCAAAGTGGTTTAAGAGATTTTAAAAGGTAAATAATAAAGAGAAGTGATGAGTGTATTATAATTCAAAGTGAATACAAAATAAATTATTTCAATAATAAATTTAATGGAGAAATTAGAAGTGGGTTAGCCCTAAAATAAGGAAAGTGGGAAAAGTGACCTAGAAGATGTTTTTAAGGAAGCTACTTGGAGAGTATAAATAAGAGGCAAGGCTCTCTCATTTTTTACACACTTGAGAATATTGAATATCTATAGGTGTCTGAGGTAACCAAAGGATATCTAAGTCGAATTTCTGAGGGAAGGTGAAGAAAAGAAGGCCGAAATTCAAGGAAGGATAAATTCTTTTGATGATGCTTTCTAAGGTATGTTATTTACAGGTCATCTCACCATTTTCGCGATAAATATTTTTTAGAATGATTTAGACCGTGAAATTTCTATGACATTGAGGAAACATATCCAAGTAGCTATGGTAAAAAATTCAGTTACACTCCGTGGGAAATAGGGTTTGTGGCTAGTCCTGAAACTAGTCTAAAACAGGTGTTTTGGGTAAACACGTCATAAATTCTTCATAATGGATCCAAATTCAGTAAGACCAAATGTGTTGGTTAGAGTACATTATGTAGTATGTTGTATAACATTTTTTGATTGATTCAACAAATATTCCATGTGGGGCACGCTCTACAAGGTCGCTCTCTAGAATAATCCAAAATTGAGCAATGTATGCCATTATTGCTATAACTCCTTTTCTGAGAGGTTCCAAGTAGTGACACCAGGAGGAACTGCATAAAACACAATGAAGAACATTGTGTATTAGTTTCAAATCTTTATTTATTACAGGTACAAAGTTATGATTATTTCAAGTTAGGGTTGTTGACTAATCCAAAACTAGTCATGTGAGACTAAAGAAAAGTTTGATGAAAATGCTAGTCTCTTGTTGTTAAAGTTAAGGAAGGGTTGCAGGTATGTGATCATATACACCAAGTATATTACAGAGTTACAAATCATATTTGGATGATGATATTGATGAGGTCTTTTGGTTGAGGTACATGTTGGGTACATGGTTGAGACAAGTAGTTGATGAGTTGGCACATACATGAGGTGTATAGTTGATGGAGATACACCTCATGTATGAAGGAGATACAAAAGTCAAAGAAGCAAAGATTTAAACTTACAGAGGTCAGTTCTAACAACTAAAAATGAAGGAAGATGAGAATATTGCAGCCTACTTCTTACGAGTCGATGAAACAGTGAATGCAATCATAGGATTGGGAGAAGAAATCAAAGAATCTATAATTGTTCAAAAGGTACTAAGATCTCTTCCTATGATATTAACCCTAAGATATCAACACTAGAAGAGAGATCGGATCTAAAATCAATAATCATGGACGAACTGCATGGAATCTTCACAGCATATGAAATGAGAACTGAACAGGAAAATCCAGATGTAAAAGAAGCAACCTTCAAAGCATCCAAAAGATCAAAGAAAAAGAAAAAAGAAGAATATAGCAACAACAGTGACGTCTCGGAAGATGATGAAGAAGTGGCCAACTTCGTCAAAATACTGAACAAGGGAACCGACGGTAGGTATAGAGGTAAGATTCCTTTAATTTGTTGTAATTGTGATGGTATTGGTCATTTTACTAACAAATTTGCTCATAAGAAAAAGAGAAATGATGAAGGTTACTCAAAAGGCAAACAAACATATAAAGGAAAAAAGAACTACAAAGAAATTTTTCAAGAAAAGACTATGCACCAAAGAAGACACCTCATCATCAGATGAAGATGAAGTCGATGATAGTGAAACAGGAAGAGTTCTATTCATGGCAGTAGAAGACTTTGATAAAGAAGACTCTGAAGAAGCTAAAGAAGAATATGAAGAATTTGAAGAGGCGGAAGTTGAATTTCGAGAAGAATTAATGTGTGGCATAGAAGTTATCAGAAGAGAAAAGAAGAAAAACAAGAAACTACAAACAGAACTAGACAAGAAAGAAGACACTCAAGAACTAGAAGAAATGATCACAAAATTGAAGGTTCAAATAGAAGAAGATAAAATAATTGAAGAAGCACTCGAAGAATAGCTAGAAGAAAATGACAGGATCATTGGAAACTTGGAAGAAGAAATTGTCACATTAAGAAAGGATATTCAAAAGAAAAATATGCAGAATAGCTCAAAAGTTTTGGATGACATTATCAACAGTCAAAAATCTCATTTTGACAAGACCGAACTTGGATACAATCAGATAGAAAAGGGATCAAGCTCCAAAACAACAGAACAAGAAACATATGCAGAAACAATTAAAGGGGATAGGAAGATATACAAGGAAGATTACAGGGTCACTCCTCCACCGAGAAGATTCAAATTTCAGAATCAACAACCTCTAGATAGGCTTCAAGAAGAAGAAGGATTCACAAGAGCACCTCCTTTTAGAAAATCCTCAACTCCCAGGTATCAAACTATATTCTTTGGTTTATGTTATGCATGTAATAATTTTGGACATAAAGCTGTGAATTGCAAAGCTAACAACATGAACAATAACTACTTTGAGAGTCATACATAAAGGGGTTATCCAAGAAGGCCTAGTGAAACACAAAGAATAAGTTACAACAGGTTTGAATCTTTGATCACTGAAGTGGAATGTTACAAATGTAACAATTTTGGACATATGGCCAAAGATTGCAGAATGTCAATCCCTCCTAAAGAACTGCAACAGAATAACAATCACAGATAGGAACCTTAGAAAAGAACATGGATAAGAAAACAGGATCAATATAGCAATGAAGAATGCACACTCGCTCTGCAAGATAAATAGAAGAAACGTGGTTGGTATGTTGACAGTGGATGTTCAAAACAAATGATAGGTGATAGAGACAAGTTTCTTACATTACGAAAAGAAATAGATAGACCAGTCTCCTTCAGAAATGATAATTCAACCAAAATCATTGGAAAAGACACAGTCCGAATTGGGAATAAAAATGAAAAGGCAGAAAATGTTCTACTAGTAGAAGATATGAAACATAATATTCTAAGTGTGATTCAAATGTGTGACCAAGGTCATAAAGTTACTTTCAATTCACAAAAGTGTGAGATAAGAAAAGAAGGTTCAGGGAAATTGGTTGCTACATCTGTAAGAACTTCAAGCAATATATATGTGTTAAGCGAAATTGAAAATGAAAAGTATTGTCTAGGAAAGGAAGATGAAAGTGGTTATGGCACAGAAGAATGGGTCACATTCATTTTGATCACCTTGTCAAAGTATCAAAAGATAAGCATTTAGATAAATGCCCTAGATCACGAAACCAACAAATACCTTATGCAAGCATTGTCAACAAGGAAAGAAAACAAAAACCATGTTCAAATCAAAGGAATATTCAACGAAAAGTCCACTGGAAATTGTGCATACTGATCTAGTTGGATCAACTACAACAAAGGGCTTAAAAGGTGAGAAATACTTTATGTTATTAGTTGATGATTAAAGAAGGATGACTGTAGTTTACTTTCTTAAGAATAAGTCAGAATATTTTGAAAACTTCAAGATCTACAAAGAAATGGTTGAAAATGAAATGGATTCAAAAGTCAAATGCTTGAGATCTGATAATGGAGGAGAGTTCACCTCAAAGGAATTTATGGACTACTGCAACAATCATGGAATAAAAAGACAATTCTTCATTGCTATGACACCTCAACAAAATGGAGTTGTTGAAAGAAAGAACATAATAGTACAGGAAATGGCTCGAACAATGCTAATGGATTCAAAATCGATAGATATTTTTTGGACACAGGCAATGCATACAACAATTCATATTCAAAACAAAGTAATGCTTAGAAACAACACTGTCAAAATTCCTTACGAACTATGGAAAGGAAGTCCAACAAATGTAAAGCACTTCAGAGTTTTTGGAAGCAAATGCTATATCAAAAGAGAATATGGCGGAGTGGGAAAGTTTGACTCTCGCGTGGACAAAGGAGTACTTGTTAGTTACTCAAGTACAAGGAAAGCATACAAGTGTTACAATCTAAGATTGAACAAATTTGTGGAAAGCATCAACATAACAATTGATGAAACGAGCAGACCAAAATCAAAGGAAGAAAGTGAATTAATGAAAAAAACCTTAGAAGAAGAAGCAGAAGATGAAAAAAAAGTAGAAGAGGAAGATGAAGAGAATCTGACATAAGCAGAAGAGAAAGTTTAGCAAGTGTCTCCAAAGACACCTAACAGACGAGTACAAAAGAATCATCCTTCAGATCAGATTATCAGAAACAAAGATGCAGGAGTTGAGACTAGAAGAAAAATCTGTTCACCAGAACAAACACACCTAGCACTCTTATCTACAATTGAACCAAACTGTTTCGAAGAAGCTAGGAAGGATGAATTTTGGAATAAGGCCATGGATGAAGAATTGGATCAAATAGAGAAAAATGACACTTGGGAACTGGTTCCAAGACCAAAGAATAAGAATGTGATCGGCACAAAGTGGGTCTTCAGGAATAAATTGAATGAAGATGGACATGTTACAAGGAACAAATCTAGATTGGTATGTAAAGGATATGCACAGGTTGAAGGAATCGAATTTGAAGAGACATTTTCCCCAGTTGCCAGAATGGAAGAAATCTATTTGCTTTTAGCTTATGCATGCTCCAAAAATATTAAAATGTATCAGCTGGATGTAAAATAAGTTTTTCTGAATGGGGAACTTGAAAAAGAAGTCTACATTGAACAACCATAAGGATTTCAGTTGTCAGAGAATGCAGACTATGTGTGAAAATTAAAGAAGGCCTTGTATGGTATAAAACAGGCTCCTAGAGCATGGTACTCTAGATTGGATAAATATCTATATCAAGCAGGGTTCAGAAAAGGAAGTGCAGACATCAACCTCTATATCAAGGTAAGTCAAGGTAATATTTTATTAGTTGAAGTTTATGTTCATGATATTATTTTTGGTAGTGATGATGACAGATTAAGCTAGAAATTTGCAAAAGATATGCAAAATGAATTTGAAATGTCGTTACTTGGAGAACTATATTTCTTTCTGGGGCTTCAAATACATCAAATAAACCAAGGAATTTTTATTTCTCAAACCAAGTATATAAGATAAATGCTAAAGAGGTTCGGAATGGAAGATTGCAAACCAGTTATCACTTCCATGAAAACTAGTTGCAAGTTTAGAAAATATGATGATTCAGAGTCTACAGATCAGAGGCAATACAGGTCAATGATGGGCATCCTACTATATGTGACAACATCCAGACCAGATGTAATGCAGGTAGTTGGACAGGTGGCATGATTTCAAGCAACACCAAAGGAATCACATGTATTAGCAGTGAAGAGGATTTTCAGATATCTCAAAGAAACAAAAGAGTTTGGATTATGGTATCTAAAAGGAAATGATCTATCACTTATTGCCTACACAAATGCAGATTGGACAGGTTGTATTGATGATCGACGAAGCACCAGTGGAGAAACGTTCTACTTGGGTGAATGTTTAGTATCATGGCTAAGCAAGAAACAATCATCAGTATCTTTATCTACAGTCGAGGCAGAGTATATTGCAGCAACAACATGTTGTACACAGGTTCTTTGGATGAAACAAACTTTGAAAAATATACAGGTTAAGTATGATGAGCCCATTCCAATCTATTGTTATAATACAAGCACCATCAATATCTCAAAGAACCCAGTGATGCACTCCAAGATGAAGCACATTACAATCAAGTATCACTTTCTACGGGAACGGGTTGCAGAAAAGAACATCAGAGTTGAGTATGTGGGAACAAAATAACAAGTGGCAGACATCTTTACAAAACCACTTCCACGGGAAGCCTTTGAGTATCTTCTCTAGAGACTCAGAGTTATTTCTACTCCAAAATGAATGCTTTTGAATTCTTATTTTATATGTCTTATATGTACATGAGGAAGCACCATAAAGAGAACAATTCAGTCAGGGGAAGCAGCCACGGATGGAAAGACACCTTTGCCATTGATGACAAAGGGGGAGAGATTCATCATATGTAGAGGACAAAGGCATGGTTCCAGGGGGAGCAATGGTCACAGAGATGCAGAGGGCAGAGGCATGTTTCCAGGGGGAGCATGAGTGATATGCATTCAATATTACATCAAAGTGTTGCCATCAATGCCAAAGGGGGAGATTGTTGATTAAGGTTGGTTTTCATTGATCTCAACCCTTGAAGAAAGTCTGGTAGCGAATTCTGGTAGCACAAAGGTTTGGGTAATGGACCCAAGGTCATTTCATGTATAATGGTATACGTTTTAATATATTTTAAGATAATACTATTCTATATGGATACTACATGTCATTCCATTTCCGGTGGTATGTGGAACGTCACATAACTCCTCATGGTTAGAGAGTTATGGCCATGAGAAGTTGGAGAACCCAAGTTTAGGTAATGGACCCAAGTTTGTTTGATGGATAACGGTATGAGTTTTAATATATTTTCAGGTAATACTATTCTATATGGATAGTACATGTCATTCCATTTTTGGTGGAATGTGGAATGTCACATAACTCCTCACGGTTTGAGAGTTATGGCCTTATGAAGTTGGAGGACCCTCATATGTCATCTAGAAGCCCCAAAAGGTCAAAGTAGTCAAAGTGGTTTAAGAGATTTTAAAAGGTAAATACTAAAGAGAAGTGATGAGTGTATTATAATTCAAAGTGAATACAAAATAAATTATTTCAATAATAAATTATTTCAATAATAAATTAAATGGAGAAATTAGAAGTGGGTTAACCCTAAAATAAGGAAAGTGGGCAAAGTGACCTAGAAGATGTTTTTAAGGAAGCTACTTGGAGAGTATAAATAAGAGGCAAGGCTCTCTCATTTTTGACACACTTGAGAAAATTGAATGTATGTAGGTGTCTGAGGTAACCAAAGGATATCTAAGCCGAATTTCTAAGGGAAGGTGAAGAAAATAAGGCCGGAATTCAAGGAAGGATAAATTATTTTGATGATGATTTCTAAGGTATGTTATTTACAGGTCATCTCACCATTTTTGCAATAACATTTTTTCTAGAATGATTAAGACTGTGAAATTGCTATGCCATTGAGGAAACATATCCAATTATCTATGGTAAAAAATTCAACTTGTGGGTCGTTTTATTTTTTTAGTTACACTCCGTGAAAAATAGGGTTTGTGGCTAGTCCTAAAACTAGTCTAAAACAGGTGTTTCAGGTAAAAATGTCATAACTTATTCATAACAGATCCAAATTTAGTAATACCAAATGTGTTGGTTAGCGTATAGTCTTTAGTATTTTTTTTAATTTTTTGAGATCGATTCAAAAAATATTTTGTGCGGGGCACGCTTTACAAGGCTGCTCTCTAGAATAACCCAAAATTCAGCAAGGTGTGTCATTCTTGCTATAACTCATTTTCTGAGAGGTTCCAAGTAGTGAAACTTGGATTAATTGCATAAAACACATTGAAGAACGTTTTATATCAGTTTCAGATATTTATTCATTACAGGTACAAAGTTATGATTATTTCAAGTTAGGTTTGTTGACTAATCCAAAACTAGTCATGTGAGACTAAAGAAAAGTTTGATGAAAATGCTAGTCTCTTGTTGTTAAAGTTAAGGAAGGGTTGCGGGTATATGATCATATACACCAGGTCTATTATATATTTACAAATCATATTTGTATGATGATATTGATGAGGGCTTTTGGTTGAGGTACATGTTGGGTACATGGTTGAGACAAGTAGTTGATGAGTTGGCACATACATGAGTTGTATAGTTGATGATGTTGGTACATATTGATGAGTCATAGTTGATGAATAGTTGACACATGATTGGTACATACTTGTTACATGGTTGGATGCACTTTTTTATGGTACATGTTGATTACAGGTTATTTGGTACAGGTTGGTTCATGGTTAATGCACTTGTTTATGGTACAGGTTGATTACAGGTTGAGGTACAGGTTAATGCATGGTTCAGATTTATTGGTACAGGTTTACAATGGTATATCTCATAGTGATAGTGTGATAGTGGTTCCATCATTCTACTTCTACTTCAGGGTGGTTGGATAGGGCAAGGACAGGTGGTTGTAGCCACCTTCCGGTTGTAGCCAGAGAACATAGGGGGTTGTAGCCTCCTTCTGGTTGTAGCCAGAGAAATGGGGAGTTGGAGCTTCCCTCAGGTTGTAGCCTAAGAATATAGGGGGTTGGAGCCTCCTTCTAGTTGTAGCTGGAAAACAAAGGAAGTTGGTGCTTCCAATGAATGTAATTCTTCAAGACATATAAGAAAAAGCATTTCGTGGTTTTATCCCGTCTTGGGTTTCCACGTAAAACATTGGTGTACTGTGTATGTGTGTGATTGTTCATTTCTTATTTCTCATTACTGGATAATAATTCTACATTGATATAACACTTGGATTATTTGGTTAAAAAGGATTATAATTGTGCTATTACTGACTCACTCCCCCCTCTCAGTAATCCAACATAAGCTAGTTATGAGCTAATAAAGTTAAAATTAGGAAGCCATGTGTTAGAATAAAATATCAAGTATCTAAAGAAATAATAATTCCTGTACCTATCCTTACCATAAGCGGGATGGAAGAGATCTGGCCATCTGTTCCTAGAATGGGTACAGAAGAAACCCAAGGAATTTCCCATACAAGACTTGTTGAGACAAATGTAAAATACCTTTTAGACTAATTGGAGGAGACGAGGGAAAATTTCCTAAAATGGAGGACTATTGTAAAGTCAAAGAGAGATGTAGAAGCAAGAATACATGAATTTCTATAGTGCAACTTGAATAGGTGTTTTCTGACCTTAAAGAAGTACCAAATTTTTAAAATGAAAACATGGATACTTAAAAATAATTAGAGAATGAGAACTTGTCTATTGGAGTGGAACCAAAGAGACAAATAGAAGACACTGAAAACAGGGTTGAGAAGATAGTTGTTTTGGATAGCTTTATTGCTAGAGTAGAAAATTGTTGTTTTGGATAGCTCTATTGTTAAATCATAAGATCTTGCAAAGGAATGCTCTCATGTAGACCTCTAGCAAGGCATTATACCATTTATCTAAGAAAGTAGTGGCTTAATTTCTAGTTGAATAAGATTGTTAAATATCTACCCTTCCAAATCGAAAACCAACAAGATTTCGCCAAGCTTTATCACAAGTTCCATGAGAAGGAGAAAATTTTGATGTGCAAATTTTATTTGCATAATTATGCCATGTCTCTTCCATTCAGATGGTATCCCAACCCTTATGTAGGAGATTCTCAAATGTGATCCTTCTACTCATAGCTACAATATGAATAAAGTAGGGCCATGTAATCCAAAACGTACAAAGAAGAATAGGTTGTATTAGTTTATGGGTAAGGATTGAAACTACTAGGAACAGACAGGTACTAAGGAATCATGCCCAATTAACTTTAAATATGGAGTTGATCCTTGTTTTAAGAGAGAAGTAAAAGGAGGCTATAGTTTAGTAAAAGCCAGTATGAAAAACTTAGGAGATAGAGCCTTATAGTTGTGCCAAAGTAGGTGGGAGGATCTAACCCCTACTCTCAAGAAGGAAAAACATCACTCTACACAAATACTAGAGGTTTCCCTCTACAGATATCAACTCTATGTATAGATTTTAACAAAAATGAAGCTTACTTGGATTGGTTTGAGATTCAAATTTCCTCTTCTTCTACACCCCTCTCCATCTTGAAAATATACAGGAGAAATAGATGTAGAGAAATAGAAGAAGAGATGGAACATAGTGGAATAGAAGGAAGGATATCATAGTAGGGATGTCATCACACAAATCATGACATATGGGATTATAAAAGTATGCATAGTACAATAGGATGATGATGAGTAAATAAGTTGTATCAATTTTGAGGTTGATTTTTGTTGCATAAAAGCATGCAACCCTCCAATTGGGGGTTAATGACGGGCCCTTAGATTGCCAATTTTTTGTCAATATCATTTTCATAGTTTTTGACGTATTTGCCTCATGAACCTAAGCCCTTAGACATTTTTTATTTTAATAACCAAACTAGATTATTTTGACTTCTACTTATTTGAATGAGTGTGATTTGCTTAATTTCAAATGAATGTGATATATATCTAATATCTTAAGAATTTTTTAGTTGATTTTGTAATTTTCATTACATGGACTAATGTGGTTTGGTCAGCAGAAATCCTAATGCATAAATGATTGAGAACTTTTGAAGTAATCTCATGACAAAAAGATATTTGACTCTAACACTATTGACCATATTCAATATTCATCACAATTCAATCAATTAAGAAGATGAGAAATCTAATGGATTTTGTCCCCCTCATTGATGAAGAGTGACCATATGACTAACAACATTAGGAGGGAGCAATTAACTCCTCAAGCAATGTGACCTCCTCAAAATCTTAGTTGTATTTTGGAATTTGAATCAGTGGAGGAGGGAGAATGATCCTCTTAACTTTGATGTGCTGAAAAAGAGGGAATCAAATAGTCAACATCCATCAATCAAGGATCAGATTGATTGGATTAGTTAGAGTCTCTAGAATCATTTTAGTATATATATAGACTTAGATGGTAGAGATAGATTTGAAAATATTCTATTTTCTATTTTTTTGTTAAAGACTAACTTGAACTATATTCAAAAGACAAAGTTTTGTCATTTTTTTATAAGACATATTTTGAGCAAGAAGAATAAAATTTGATAGAAGTTTTGTTTTTCTAATTGTTTTATAGGATTCAAGGAGCTCCTTTAGGTAGGGCCCACTCAAGGGGTGGTCATAGGAATCTTCACTTCATTTTATTATTGTCATTAGTATTTATGTTATGAGATTCTTTATACTTATGTAGAATAGGTATTTACTTTATGCCAATTTTGTACTTTCTATGGTCACCCTTATTTATTTAAATTATAATGATCAATGCTTTGGAATGTGGACCTTGTGAATTTATAAACATGGTCATTAATGCTATGATTACTTCTCTATTTTTGCATTTTCACAATAGTTATTGATTCCAAGGAGCTTCCGCGCCCTACCTTTGTCTGTCTTCTAGCAAATTTCAAAGAAGAGATAAAAGATAAATGCATTACCTTAGTCTATGGGAGGTGAAGTGGGATGGGATATCCATAGTTGTTGATTCATCTTGCTACAACATTATTATAATTTCTTCATTAGATTGGACTTTTGAAGATTTCTTATACATTGCACAATATCTTAAAATAAGTTTCCATGATCCATGGGTAGACAAATTAGAGTGAGCTATGGAGATCAATACATATATTGTTATAATTTTATATCCCAAAATGGTGATAACCTTGAGGGTTCATTCACCACACCGATAAATGAAACACTTGGACCAAATATGTTGGAGGAGGGAGGAAAGCCTAGTGTCACTTTGAGTGGTGGTGATACTAATTATTTTGATTCAAAGGTATAGGTAATTTTACAAGGCACAAGAATGCACATCTTGTTGAACTTGTGTTGGCAGCCACCAATTCTGTCAATTTTATCATGATTAAAATTTACCACAAAGAGATAAAATCTTTTTGTAGCTGCCTCCTCCTTACTTTTAAAAATGATTCTTTCTTTTGGCTTCAAGGCGATTTATTGGGCTAGTTTATTTTATGAGTTTTTTGTTTTTATATTCTGTTTGCTTTGTTTGAATTTCATGACTGCAAGCATGAAATTCAAATGAAAAACTTGGCTTGAGTAATCATTTTGTAGTCTATGTTCTTTCTTTTATTCTTTTATCTAAGAGATTATACTTTAAGGGAACCTACATGTTTCCAAGTTTAAGTTTTATAAGCTCACTGATTAATTGAATGCCACAATTTTTATGTATTATGGGAAATATGACTTAAACAGTTCTATGGTTGATTGTATGATATTAATTTTTGAAATGCATGAACATGCAGTACCTTAGATTAACAATGGATATATGCTCTTCACTCTATCTTTCATATCGCTTTTATGTTATTTGGTACAGGTCTGGTGTACCTAAGAATACACCTCATCCTATTGTCCTGTGAAATTAATGAACCCATTCATTATTTGAATTGGCATTTGATAGTGGTTGAGGTTTTGATCATCATTATGTGTAATGGATAATAGGTCTGCACACCCCCTGGTTTTCTATCTCTCCAAACTTAAGTTATCAAGCATGACAGTCTCCAAACTTCATAGGTATCGGGACATTTTAGTTTTCACAGACCTCTCCTTGCTACTTGTTTACTGGAAGTTGAAGCTTCTCTCCCGTGATATCTATTGTGTCCATTTGACAATGATCATGGCCCTTGTGGTTCAAATAGAACCTAATGGTTTTCAGACCCTTCTTTCCCACGACGATGCCATAGATGATTTGTTGGCTCACGGTTGGGATGTTTTCCTCCGGAAATTCGAGGGTTACAACCTTATGGTTGCACAGGCCTTTGCCCAAACGTTTGATGGGTCTAGAGCCAAGGTCGGGGATGTGCAATTGGAGGTCACAAGGGACTCTATAGCTCGGGTGACATGACTCCCACAGGAAGGCGAAAAGTGGTTCAAAAATGTTAAACTGGAAGATGTTCCATGGAGTTTGTTCATGGTCTCTTGCAAATCTACCTACTTCCCTAAAGGTATTCCTATTACCCTCCTAAAACCTTGATGGCACAACCTTATTTTGATTTTGAAACAGTTTGTAATGTGTGAGGGCAGGTATGGTCTGGTATTTTTAAACCACATCCGACTGTTAATGTTGTTTCTAGGGTTTAAACTGAACATTTCATTCTATTTATTGATGAGCCTGTACAAGATGTTGAAACGTTACAAGAAACTGATCTTGAGCCCTCTATCAAGCCTCTTTCATCACGAACTTATAAGAATCCTGTTGGTATCGCACCTGTCTCGAATTGGGGACACTTGGGAAAGCTTCCTGAGTCGAAAAAATTTCGCCCAACCCGAAAGCACAGTGAACTCACCTTTAAATGTAAACCCCATTTCTGATAATTCCGTGACCAAGAGTCAAGGTTTAGATTCACATAATGACTGTGAAATTAATGAATCTATGTATGTTTCTTTGGAAATCCTCATGGGTAAAAAAACATGATGTATTTTTTCTCCCAGAAAATCATTGGAACAGTTATTGGATGTGTTGAAAGACATGATTTCTCCTACCCCTGCTATCGAGCCGAATCAAAGCTTTAGTGACAAACCGACTATCAAGAAAAATCGTAAGAGTAAGAAACAAGAAAGCTCGGATTTGAATTTTATAAATAAGAGATATGGTTGATTAATATCTAGAAGTCTAAGGAATCGAAAACATGATCATTTGAGCTCGATTTCTATGATCGAGCTCAATGATCATTGTTCAGATGATGAAATCAATGATTTCCTTGCTCAGAAATATCCGGACCACCAGTGTCTCAAGAATGAAATTGTTGGTCAAACAGGTCTCTAGATTACCTTCATTTCTGAAAGGCCAAGAGGGCTTTGCTAACATTATCCATGACTTGAAACAAGCCACAGGAAGAGCCGAAGTGCCCATTGTTGAATACGCTCAACCTCGGCCTGCCATAGCACCGGTACTTTGTGACAAATGTTTGGATTTGGTAGAACTCTATTACATGGACATACCATTTTTACAGGAACAAGTAAAACATCTGGTTGCTCGCAATTCTCTACTTGAATGAGAAAACCAAGAGTTGAAAGCATATGCAGAACGAGAAAATAAAAGACCCAAAAGATTCGGTAATATAATTATAAAAAATTCAGCCAACTTCAATGCCATCATTAATTCAAAACTGTCTGACCCTTCATTGTCCAATTTCTAAATGGTAAAATGATTTTGTTTGATTTTGTTTGATTTTATTTCATTTTATTTTGTTATGAAAGTCAAAATAGGAAGATTTAGTTTTGATTTTCTTTGTTAATATAAGACTAGCTACAGAATCTCACGATTTTGTAGCCAGTCTATTTTTGAATATCAATTAGCATTATTTTATGAATATCAATTTCATTTTGTTATCTACGGGAAAATGATGATTATGGTGCTATTTACATGGATAAACTATCTTGGATCATGCATTGTATAGTTCTGTAGTTTCTTTGTTTTTTATAAAACTTTGTTATTATGTAATAAATTTTGACAAACCAACTCCTACAAGAGTGGTTTCCTGTTGTACTATTTTTGTAAGACAATCTATTTTTTGGGGGATTGCACTCTATCTTGCATGATAAGAGTTTGTGAATCCAAAAATAGTTTAAATAGGGATCACTGTTTGTAGTGAAGATAACTTTGGTTAGGATACATTATGGGCATGTTATTTTGAGAACTAACATGGAGACGTTATTCACCATCGGCTTTAGACCTGTGTGATGCTTACCCCATTATGTTCTTTCATTTCCTCGATCTTATGAAATATTATTATGTTTGATGCAACTTTAGTCTGGTTATCATATGGTGTTTCATATTATTAAGTATTTAGATGCTTTCTATAATTTGTCATTCCATTTTACATCTGTGATCAATCTTCCATTTGATTATTCTCAATTTATTCTAGATATTAAATGATGGATTATATTAATGTTTTGAATTGAGTTTCCTCTCTTTATAAGTGTTGATTATCATTAGATCACCAGATCTATACATTTATCATTCTGTTGTTATATTCTCGCTCCAATGCATATTTGAGTTTGTTCTGGGAGTATTATCCCTGTTCTGTTATAGGTTTCCCTCATATGCAGGACAATTAGAAGCTTGAATTACACATGAAGATAAATTCAGTTTAATCGATTAGTTACAAGTTAGTTTACTTGTTATTTAGTTAAATTATTTATTAATGAAACAAGGACAGCATGAATTAGCTTTGATTGTTTATGTATTCTTGTTTCAATTTTATTTGCTTAGCATTCATTAGTTTGAGATCTTAAGACATTCAAAAGAAAACAGAAAAATCTATGTGCTTTCTTTATCTCTTTATAAATATTTTTAAGAATATCCATTTTGCAAGATTTCCAGTAAACCTTGCAAGTTGCAGATAGACTGTTCATAATCATTTGTACATATTCATGTTTCCATTTTGAACACTTGTAATTAGTAAATTTATATTTTTAGTATCATAGATTTTAGATTAGTTTCATTTCTTTTATTATTTTTAGGACTTTAGTTGGCCAACGAAGCCATTAAACCCGTCGGGTCATTTCATTCCAAATGGCTTAGGTTATTTGGACAACCCGGGTCTAGATTTGACCTTCCAGTTGACGGTGTGTCATAAACGCCCACCAACAAATGGTGCTAGAAGGAGGGCCTGAAATTAATTGATGGCACATGGAGGTCGTAAGACTCCCCCACACACTCGTACTCTTGTCATAATGAGTAGTCGCTCTGACACAAACGTTACACTTAAAACAACAATTACCTCAAAATTTAACCCTGATATTCCCATTGAACCGGTGACACCAGTTCCTCAAGGGATTGACGTCCAAGAAATTGTTCGTTAGTCACTCATAAGAACTCATAGTGCCTTAGCCTATATCAGACAGCCTGGTAGGACACTTAATAAACCCCTTTATTTCATAGATATCCAAGAACAACTTCAAGGCACTGGTCTGCCCGAAAACCCTTTAGGTGGAAATACCACCAATCCCGCTGAAACACTTATCCCGGGAGCTGGAGGATCTGGTATCCCACCATCCCCACCTGGTTCTTCTCCATCCTCTTCAAAGGAGAGTCTTCAGATGAAAGAAGTTCTTCATCTGATCCATCTTAGCCTTTGACACCACCAAATCCCATGGCAAACCAAAATAATCCTGCCAGACCGTGGCTCGATCAAGATGTCGTGGTTGTACCTAGACCCCAACACCCATTACCTAAACATCCAGAGAAATGGCTGCCCAAATTTGATCCAGATTCGAAGCAATTAGTTGAGGATAACATCAATAAATTTATCTTGGCCATTAGACTCCAAAATGTTGAACACGAAGATGTAGTATGCAGATTATTTCCTTATACTTTTGAGGGAAATGCCTCAACCTGGTATTTTTCTCAACAACCCCAGACCATCGTCTCTTGGGACAAGTTTGAAACTTGTTTTCTAGAAAAAATTGGAGATGATAAATCTCTGGAAGTCTTCGTTATGAAACTCTCTAGCTTAAAAATGACCCTTAAAGAAAAAGTGAAAGTCTTTAACCAAAGATTTCTTACACTAAAAAACAAAATCCCTGCAGATTCGATGCCCGCTGAAAGTTTAATTGTTGCATACTATGCTAAGGCCTTGCACAATAACATAGCCATATGGGTTAAAAGATCCAAAAAGAACACGTTGTTGGAAGCTTTTGAGGAGGAAAGTCAAATTGAGAAAGATATATTGAGCTTAAAAGATAATCTTAGTAGTGAAGATGAAACAACTTCATCTTCTAAGAAGAAAATAGAAATTCTCACTAGGCCTCCCCAACCTAAAAATCAACAAGAATCTTTAGACCCGGAGAGCCTGCAGAAAGCTTTCCAAAAACTGTCCAATCAAGTCATTGAACTGAAAATATCAGTCGAGGAGGCATCTACAAGCAAAGGAAGTTTCAAACCTCCTTTTAAAAATCCTTTCCCTCCAAACCGGCCAAACCCGACCACAGAAGGTCTAAATTTCGAAAGTTTACAGTATGCTTTGCAAACGATATTAGAAGCGCATGATAATTTTGTTTTTGTTCCTCCCAAAAATTCTGATGATACAATTGAGGAAGAGGTACTAGAAGAGGAGGACTCATCTCCTCTATTTTTCGGTCACTTGTCAGACAGTATTTTCCAAGCGAATTTCGAAACTGTCCACCCCTACAACACCAAAAGCAAAACACAAAACAAGCCTCCTCCCGAAGTAAGTAAAAATGCGTTTCGGAAACAATCGAAACAAACGAAAATTAGACAAAGCCTAGCTGCCCCAGTTTTAGAGTATGATTTAATTGAAGATCTGAAAAAATTAAGGGAAATATTTATGTTTTCGAACTACTGAAATTTCCTCTTATTTTGCAGAAAATGCTTCAAAGCATCGCTGAAAAAAGTAAAAAGAGTGATGTTAGCAGCAAAAAATCAGCAAAAATTGACTTAAATGCAACTAAAAATGTCCCAACTAAAAAGACATCTGAACATCAAGACAAAAGGGACTTAGCAGAAAAAACTGTAGCAAACCTAGATAAAACTGTTTCAGGGACAACAATAAAAAATCAACAGAATTCTGTTGTTTCCTCACGGAAAAATGTCCCCCCTTTTTTATTGACTTTTCAGATTTTTAATAGGAATTTACATAATTGTATGGTTGACTTCGATGCATCATCAAACATGATGCCTCTGTCTGTAGGCCAAAAAATTAATGCAGAAGTAAAACCTTCTGATCTTAAAATCATTCAGCTAGATCGAACGGATGTTAAAGTGATAGGTGAGCCTAAGAATGTGTTGATCCGATTATCATCCAATCCTAAATTTCATCAAGTAATTGATATTATCGTTGTTGATATTCCTGAATTTTATGGTCTATTTTTAAGCAAAGATTGGTCAGAACAGCTGCACGGTTATTTTTCTATAGACTGGTCTCACTTGTGGCTGCCTGAAAATGGATAGCCCAATAAAATCAGAATAAACAGGGAACGTTGTATGAAGCATACCGTGACAGATCTGAATGATCCAAACGAGCCTTTCGTTACCTCCGCAAATTCGATTGAAACACAGGGAATGAATACCTTTTTTGGTAACTTCATGACTGAAATTTCCTCTATAAATGATCCAGAACAACAGTCTGAAGTTACAACTTATGCTCAAGCACCAGCTTTGTCGAATATGCCAAGTACCACTAATGACGCACAAATCTGATCCCTATATTTCGATAGATCCAAATCCTGAGAAGGAGTTGGTGCGGGCTGTGTGCTCATCGACCCTGCAAGTAATAAAACTTTTATCGCTTGTATATTAGATTTTGAATGTACTAACAACACAGCCGAGTACGAAGAACTTCTGCAAGGGCTTAGGAAAACACTAGATATGGACGTGTAAAATTTGATAGTATTCGGTGATTCAGAAATCATAGTCAAGCAGGTAAGAAACACAATACACTGTCTGTCACCGCATCTGAAAAGTTACCAAACTGAGGTATGGAGTTTAATGCATAAATTTCTAGCATTTAATATAAATTCTATTCCTAGGATGAGTAACTTGGAAGAAGATCTACTAGCCAATGTTGCTTCTAAGTTGTTGCCCACTGAAGGTTTTTCTCCTAATGCATTTTCGATCGAATTGTTATTTAGGACGTCGATTCCAAACAACATCACGAATTGGATAGTATTCGATGACGACCAGTAGATCATCAACTTTCTACATATGGAAGACACCTTCCAGGACACAGTCATTGATGAAGGAACTCACGATGAGAATCACCGAGACTTCATGGTAATATCTGATCCGCGATCTTCTAAATCAACATCTGAGCTGGTAAACTCCAACCCCAGATCTGTTGTGAGATTAGAGAAATTTTATGGCTTGCATGACAAGTTTAGAGGGGTAGTCAATTCCAAAACTAATAGTTCCTCTTTGATCTATGAAACTGTTAATTTAGGAACAAGAGATAATCTTCAAAACATTAATCTGGGAAAGGGATGCTCCGAGCAAGAAATATCCTCTTTCATAAAATTATTTAAAGAATTTAAAGATGTATTTTCTTGGATGTATGATGACCTGAAAACTTTCGATCCAAACATCATACAACATGTAATCCCTATGAAACCCCAGAAACAACCTTTTCAACAGAAATTGAGGAAAATGCATCCTAAATTAGAACCCACCGTAAAAAAATAACTGAATGAATTACTAATTGCAAAGATAATTTTTCTAGTTAGGCATACTCAATGGGTGTCTAACTTAGTCCCTATAAGGAAGAAAAGTGGTGAAATGTGATTCTGTGTCAATTTTACGAACTTAAATCGAGCGTCTGATAAAGACAACTACCTTGTTCCTCCAATGGAACAAATTATACAATAGTGTCTGGTTCCAAAAGACTATCTTTGTTAGATGGTTTTTTAGGATACAACCAGGTCCTTATGTCTCCTTCGGACCAACTTAAAACCACCTTTCGCACCCCATGGGGCATTTATGCCTATAGGAAAATGCCTTTTGGACTGATAAATGTCGGTGCCACTTTCCAGAGAGCAATGGATATTGCTTTCTATGGCCTCATTGACCAGTCAGTTGTGGTCTATCTTGATGATGTCACTGTCTTTTCAAAAAACAAGAAAGATCACTTATCTCACCTTAGGGATGTCTTGGAAAGATGTCACAAGTTCGGCATATCACTCAATCCTAAGAAATCGATCTTTGCAGTAGAGCAAGGCAAACTTCTTGGGTTCATAGTATCTAAGGATGGAATGATTATTGACCCCAAGAGAACCCAAGCCATTGCTAAACTTCCCCCTCCTTCCAAAAAGGCCATGCAATCCTTTTTGGGTAAGATTAACTTTGTCAGAAGATTTGTCTTGAGTTTCTCAGAAATGGTTCGACCTCTACAAAATTTAATTAAAAAGGATTTTTTGTACTGATGGGGACCTCAAGAAAGTCAAGCTTTTGATTCAATTAGAAAATCAATAATGGAAGCCCCTTCCCTGATGAGTCCCGAGTTTTATTAGGATTTCACTCTTTACAGTTTTGCATCTGATAGATCATATGTTGTTGTGCTTACACAGAAAAATGATGAAATCAATGAGATACTCATTTCCTTCATGAGCTCTTCTTTTAAAGGAGAAGAACTTAATTACCCAACAGTAGATCAACATGCATATGCTATTTTTAAAGCAATGAAACACTTTTGATCTTACCTGTTGAAATCCAGAACCAAAGTTGTTGTTGCTTACCCCGCTATAAGAAACCTGTTAGTACAAAAAGAGCTGGGTGAGAAAAGGGAAAATTGGATGACATCACTGCAAGAATATGACCTTGAAATAACCCCTGCCCAAATTGTTAGAGGTCAAGGCCTGTGTAAACTAGTGGTTGATTCGGTTGAAGAACAAGAAATTCAAATAAACACATCAACTGTAAATCAACATAACAAAAAGCAGATCAGTTGTGCACAATCTACACCCAATTCTTGGTATGAGAACATTAGATTTTATTTAACACATGGATATGCTCCCCACAATATTGATCCCAAAATTATAAGATCACTTAGGCTTAAACTTTCATCTTTCCAGTTAATCCATGATATATTATTTCGAAAGAACTTTGATGGTGTTTTTCTGTGTTGTTTAGAAAAGGAGGAGTCTGAAAGAGTGTTGGTTGAACTTCATGTCGGTGAGGCTAGTGGTCACTTTGGTGGAGATACCAATGCCCACAAAGTGCTAAGGTCTGGATACTATTGGCCTACCTTGTTTAAATATGCCCATATGCTATCCCACAAATGTGTAATCTGCCAAAAGGCTGCAGGATGGGTGAAAAGGCAGCTTTCCCTTTGCAACCTGTTATTGTAGACGCACCCTTTCAGCAATGGGGCCTAGACACCATAGGACCAATCAATCCCTCCTCTTCGCAACAACACAAGTACATCCTCACAACAACAGACTATTTTACAAGATGGTTTGAAGTTGTACCTTTAAAAGTGGTCAATACCAATCAAGTAGTGTCTTTTCTGAACTCCCATATCATCACTCGATTCGGAATTCCTGAATGTCTGGTTTTTGATAACGCCTCTTATTTTTCTTCCCTTGATCTGAATGTTTTCACTTTGGAAAAAGGGATTAAACTGAAGTATTATGCCAACTACTACCCTCAAAGTAATGGTCTAGCAGAATCGACAAATAAGAATTTGATCAAGATTATTAAAAGGACAGTTTCATAAAATCACAAGAATTGGCATAATGCACTGTATAATGCACTTTGGGCTGATAGGGTAACTCCTAAAGCTTCTGTTGGTAATTCCCCTTTCTTATTCATCTATGGAAGAGAATCCATCCTCCCCCCACATGTATTACTTCCTTCTCTACAATTATTGCAAAAACTTCAAGAAGAAGATTGCCCTCCTCTAGAAAACCAGATAAATGCTTTATTAAAACTAGAGGAGGTGAGGACACAAGAAAAACAGAAACTGGATCAACACCAGCAAATTGTAAAGAGATGGTTTGATGTAAATTCAACTTCTGATAGGAATTTTGATGTTGGGGATTTGGTTCTCAAGTGGGACAAAGCCCACAAGGGTAAGGGAGAACATACCAAGTTCCAAAACCTATGGCTGGGACCATTTGTAATTTCTGAAAAATTGGGTCCTAGCTCTTTCCGTTTGCATAGCTTGGAGGGACAATCAAACACTTTCCCAGTGAATGTCCAGGCTCTCAAGAGATATTTCTCTTGATGATTTCTAATCCACCCTCTTGTAAATATTTTTAATTTTATTTTATGTTTTTTATTTTGGTTCTTTTCATTTTGCTTGATTTTGATCTGTTTTCTAAATAATTATGTTTGAATCACCATTTCATTTGTTGAAGGGAATCATAATTCTTATTCATTAGAAGAAGTTGGTAACATCTCAAGCACCTGAGCAGTAAATGCTAAACTCAGATCAATAGAGGGAAGTTTCTTTGCAATCATTGTTTCTGGTTTCTCATTAAAATCACAAGAAGACATGATTATCCTTAACAAACTTCTAGCGTCGCCCCTGTTTTAATAAGAACAACTCAGTGTGCTTCCCTATCCTAGGGATGATTTATTAACATAAATCAAACTGTCCAAATCATGATGAAAGTCATCAAAAAAGAAAAATTACTTGTAAATGATCAAACTTTTCATTACCAAACTGTGAGATTTTCAGTATCACCCCTCTCTCTTAAATATAATGAAGTTTTTGGAGATCTATAAACAAATTTTAGAGAGTTGGAAGCACTACAATGTGTGGGAAGTGTGTGTAAACCCACCGGAACACTGAACAGGTCTACTGGTAGTGGGTAAATGCACACATGATACCAAGGCAACTTCGTCAGGGTACTGAACAGGCCTGCTGGCAGCGAAGCAATGCCTGGTTTAAGAAGATCCTCTGGTATGTATTTTGATTTGAACAAGTATGAATATGATTTTATCATGAATGGACAACTCTTGGAAAGGATATAGGTACTAGAGTGGGTTAAATGACATCCCTGCCAAGGTTATGGACGCCTCCTGGCAGCAATGGCCCTGTCAACGGTATCGAAGTTATCTACATAAACATTGCTATACATGTGATCGAAATAAGATACCAAATTACATTGTCATACAGAAATACATCTAACGCTATGAATTTTATTTTCTCAGTTATTATCGAAGCGCTTGATATTCCATTAACTATTTCTAAAAATTTATTTTGTCTGTGCCCCTGACATAAATTTTCTGGTGATGCAGAGATAACTGCTTTGCCCAGCGTGTCGCCATTGTTGGTAGCCACCAATTCTGTCAATTTTATCATGATTAAAAGTTACCATAAAGAGATAAAATATTTCTGTAGTTGCCTCCTCCTTACTTTTAAAAATGATTTTGTCTTTTGGCTTCAAGGTGATTTATTGGGCTAGTTTATTTTATGAGTTTTTCGTTCGCTTTGTTTGAATTTCATGACTGCAAGCATGAAATTCAAACGAAAAACTTGGCTTGAGTAATCATTTTGTAGTCTGTTTTCTTTCTTTTATTCTTTTACCTAAGAGATTATTCTTTAAGGGAACCTATATGTTGCCAAGTTTAAGTTTCATAAGTTGACTGATTAATTGAATGCCATAATTTTTATGTATTATGGGGAATATGACTTAAACAGTTCTATGGTTGATTGTATGATATTAATTTTTTAAATGCATGAATGCGCAATACCTTAGATTAATAATGGATATATGTTCTTCGCTTTATCTGTCATATCGCTTTTATGTTATTTGGTACAGGTCTGATGTACTTAAGAATACACCTTATCATGTTGTCCTGTGAAATTAATGAACCCATTCATTATTTGAATTGGCATTTTATAGTGATTGAGGGTTTGATCTTCATTATGTGTAATGGTTCATAGGTCTGCACGCCCCCTGGTTTTTTGTCTCTCCAAACTTAAGTTATCAAGCATGACAGTCTCCAAACTTCGTAGGTATCGGGCCGTTTTAGTTTTCACAGACCTCTCCTTGTTACTTGTTTATTGGAAGTCGAAGCCTCTCTCCCATGATATATATTGTGTCCATTTGATAGTGACCATGGCCCTTGTGGTTCGAATTGAACCTAATGGTTGTCAGGCCCTTCTTGCCCATGACGATGCCATAAATGATTTACAGGCTCACGGTTGGGATGTTTTTCTCTGGAAATTCGAGGGTTACAACCTTGCGATCGCACAGGCCTTTGCCAAGATGTTTGATGAGTTTAGAGCCAAGGTCAGGGATGCGAAATTGGAGGTCACAGAGGACTCTATAGCCTGGGCGACATGACTCCCACAGGAAGGCAAAAATTGGTTCAAAAATGCTAAACTAGAAGACGCTCCATGGAGTTTGTTCATGGTCTCTTGCAAATCTACTTGCTGCCCTAAAGGTATTCCTATTACCCTCCCGAAACCTTGATGGCATGACCTTATTTTTCTTTTGAAACAATTTGTAACATGCGAGGGAAGGTATGGTCTATTATTTTTATACCACATCTGACTGCTAATGTTGTTTCTAGGGTTTAAACTATACATGTCGTTCTATTTATTGATGATCCTGTACAAGATGTCAAAACGTTATAAAAAATATATATTGAGCCCTCTGTCAAGCCTCTTTCATCACAGACTTATAAGTATCTTGTTGGTATCGCATCTGTCTCAAATTGGGGACACTTGGGAAAGATTCCTGAGTCGGAACAATTTCTCCCAACCCGACAGCACAGTGAACTCACCTTTAAATGTAAACCCCATTTCTGATAATCTCGTGATCAAGAGTCAAGGTTTAGATTCACATAATGACTGTGAAATTAATGAATCTATGTCTGTTTCTTTGCAAATCCCCATGGTTAAAAAAACACAATGTATTATTTCTCCCAGAAAATCGTTGGAGCAGGTAGTGGATGTGTTGAAAGACAGGATTTCTCCTACCCCTGCTATCAAGCCGAACCAGAGATTTAGTGACAAACCCACTGTCAAGAAAAATCATAAGAGTAAGAAACAAGAAATCTCGGATTTGAATTTTATAAATAAGAGATCCGGTCGATTAATATGTAGAAGTCTAAGTAATTGAAAACATGATCATTTGAGCTCAATCTCTATGATCGAGGTCAATGATCACTGTTCAGATGATGAAATCAATGATTTCCTTGCTCAGGAAGATCCGGACCACCAGTGTCTCAAGAATGAAACTGTTTGTCAAGCATAGCAGTATGACTTTGTCTCTAGAACGCTATTACAGGGACATACCATTTTTATAGGCACAAGTAAAACATCTGGCTGCTCGCAATTCTTTACTTGAACGAGAAAACCAAGATTTGAAAGCATGCGCAGAATGAGCAAATAAAAGACCCAAAAGATCTGGTAATATAATTATAAAAAATGCAACCAACTTCAATGCCATCATTAATTCAGAACTATCTGACCCTTCACTATCTAATTTCTAAATGGTAAAAGTGATTTTGTTTGATTTTATTTCATTTTATTTTGTTATGAAAGTAAAAATAGGAAGATTTAGTTTTGATTTTCTTTGTTAATATAAGACTAGCTACAAAATCTCACGATTTTGTAGCTAGTCTATTTCTGAATATCAGTTAGCATTATTTTCTGAATATCAATTTTGTTTTGTTATCTACAGGAAAATGATGATTATGGTGTTATTTACATGGAGAAACCATCTTGGATCATGCACTGTATAGTTCTGTAGTTTCTTTCTTTTTTTATAAAACTTTGTTATTATGTAATAAATTTTGACAAACCAACTCCTATAGGAGTGGTTTCCTATTGTACTATTTATAAGACAATCTATTTTTTGGGGGATTGCACTCTATCTTGCATGATAAGAGTTTGTGAATCCAAAACTAGTTTAAATAGGGATCACTGTTAGTAGTGAAGATAACTTTGGTTGGGATACATTATGGACATGTGATTTTGAGAACTAACATGGAGAATCTATTCACCATTGGCTTTAGACCTGTGTGATGCTTACCCCATTATTTTATTTCATTGTCTCGATCTTATGAAATATTATTATGTTTGATGTAGCTTTAGTCTGGTTATCATATGGTGTTTCATATTATTAAGTACTTAGATGTTGTCTATAATTTGTCATTCCATTTTACATCTTGATCAATCTGCCATTTGATTATTGTCGATTTATTCTAGATATTAAAGGATGGATTATATTAATGCTTTGAATTGAGTTTCCTCTCTTTATAAGTGTTTATTATCATTAGATCGCCAGATATATACATTTATCATTTTGTTGTTATATTATCGGTCCAATGCATCTTTGAGTTTGTTCTAGGAGTATTAGCCCTGTTCTGTTACAGGTTTCCCTCATATGCAGGATAGTTAGAAGCTTGAATTACACATGAAGATAAATTCAGATTAATTGATTAGTTACAGGTTAGTTTACTTGTTATTTAGTTAAAGTATTTATTAATGAAATAAGGACAGCATGAATTATCTTTGACTATTTATGTATTATTGTTTCAATTATATTTTCTTAGCATTCATTAGTTTGACATCTTAAGACATTCAAAATAAAACAGAAAAATGTATGTGCTTTCTTGATCTCTTTATAAATATTTTTAAGAATATCCTTTCGCAAGATTTCCAGTAAACCTTGCAAGTTGTAGATAGACTATTCATAATCATTTGTACATATTCATGTTTCCATTTTGAACACTTTTAATTAGTAAATTTATATTTTTAGTATAATAGATTTTAGATTAGCTTCATTTCTTTTATTATTTTTAGGACTTTAGTTGGCCAATGGAGCCATTAAACCCGTCGGGTCATTTCATTCCAAACGGCTTGGGTTATTTAGACAACCCTGGTCCGGATTTGACCTTCCAGTTGACGATGTGTCATAAACGCCCGCCAACAACTTCTCAACTACCACAAATATATAGTCATGTCCCTTCCTGGTTGTTTGTAAACCTCCCACAAAATCCATGGAAATTTTTTCCCAAGGTCGAGTGGGTACATGTAAGGGATGGTATAGACCTTGCTTCCTGTTATTGGGCTTGTTGGTACAACAAAGTATACATCCTCTAATACATCATGCTACATCTTCTTGTATTTTGGGTTAGTACACATACCTCTGTAAGTTGGAAATTGTCTTCCCAACACCAAAATGTCTTACATCCTTGTAGGTGTGAGCCTCTGTGATAAGTTTTATTCATTCACCTTTAGGGACATGGATATTTTCAATCTTGTAGATTAACCTATTTTGAAAATCATAGTCATCATTATCTTCACATTCTTCTATATGAATTTGGCCCTATAGCTACTGAAACATCTCCTTAAATCCGTCATCTTCTATGTATTCCTCTCTATATTCATCATGGGAAAAGGCTCCATGTGCATCAGAGTTCCCAAAGTTGTAATCTTGGATGTGGGTGGCCTTGAAAGCATGTTTTCCAACCTATTTGTGTTTCCCTTCTTATACTTGATGACTAGATGAAATTGTTGTAAAAAACCCATACACTTATATTGTCTGGTTTGATGTAGCTTAATCTAGGCCTGCAAATACTATAGCAGCTAGTGATTTGTGTGGATGATGGTCTCCTTGCCTAAAAAATAGTGCTTCCACTTATTGACAACTTGAACCAGGGCATAGAATTCCTTGTCATAGGTAGGGTAGTTGATAATTTCCCCATGAAATATTTCAAAATGATAGCATACATACCTTCTCCCTTACATCAAAACTACTCCCATGACATAACCACTTGCATTTACCTCCAGTTTGAAAGTATTTTGTAAGTTTGGTAATGCAAGAATTGGTGCTTGACTGGTCTTTATTTTCAGCTCATCAAAATTCTTCTATTGATTCTTCCCCCACTGGAAACTCTTACCACTCATTGTTATGGTGTAGAATGGTCCAAATATAGCTAAAAACGAATCTACGAACTTCGGCAAGTACTATTATACCCCCAAAAAATTCCTGAATTCAGTGACATTTGTAGGAACTAGCCATTGCATGATGGCCTCCATATTTGTTGTATCTATCTTGAGCTCCGCTCCACCGATCACATACCCAAAATACACCAAATACTACTAAGCAAGGTCACATTTCTTTAGTTTATCCAGTAGTTGGTACTTCTTTAGAGTCTCTAACACCTGCATGAAATGTGAGATGTGCTCCTCCCATGTATCACTATAAACCAATATATCATCCAAATAGACTATAACAAATGAATCTATATATGGGCATAATACATCATTCATGAGTCTCATAAATGTAGCTAGTGCATTACATAAACCAAATGGCATGACCAACCATTCATAAAAACCTTTCCTTGCCTTGAAGGAAGTCTTGTAACTGTCTTCCTCCTTGATGTGTACCTGGTGGTATCCCAATTTGAGATCTAACTTGGTGAAATATTTTTTGTGTTGCAACTGATATAACAGATCATTGATCTTGGGTAGAGTGTATTGATTCTTGAGTTTAATCCTTTTCAATTCTTTGTAGTTGATACACATTCTCCAAGTCACATCCTTCTTTGGTACAATTATGATAGGTGACCCATAAGGAGAGGTGCTTGGTTGAATCATGCCCTTCTCCAACAACTGTTGCAACTGCCTCTTCACTTAATTTTCTTCCAGAATAGACTGTCTATATATCCCAATATTCGAAAATAGGGAGTCTATAAATAATTGTATATTTTGATTCACTTCCCTTTGGGGTGGTATCCTTTTAGGTTCTTGCAACACTCCTCTGTATACATGTAGCAACTCCTCCAGCTGATGTTTCTTCTCTTTAGTACAACCCTATAGGATTGCGTTTAGTCTTATCGACTCATCCTTAGTCTGATTTTCTCTTAAGAAAAGTAAAACATATTTCTTACTAGAACTAATCAACTTCTTAGCTTGGTTGGTACTTACTAGTGAGATATTTGACTTAACTTTATGCATGTTGATGATGTAGGACTTCCCATCCTTTATTAGTCGGTATT
>ML778680.1:203309-231200 GCA_009831015.1 Picea engelmannii
AGTATGAAAAACTTAGGAGATAGAGCCTTATAGTTGTGCCAAAGTAGGTGGGAGGATCTAACCCCTACTCTCAAGAAGGAAAAACATCACTCTACACAAATACTAGAGGTTTCCCTCTACAGATATCAACTCTATGTATAGATTTTAACAAAAATGAAGCTTACTTGGATTGGTTTGAGATTCAAATTTCCTCTTCTTCTACACCCCTCTCCATCTTGAAAATATACAGGAGAAATAGATGTAGAGAAATAGAAGAAGAGATGGAACATAGTGGAATAGAAGGAAGGATATCATAGTAGGGATGTCATCACACAAATCATGACATATGGGATTATAAAAGTATGCATAGTACAATAGGATGATGATGAGTAAATAAGTTGTATCAATTTTGAGGTTGATTTTTGTTGCATAAAAGCATGCAACCCTCCAATTGGGGGTTAATGACGGGCCCTTAGATTGCCAATTTTTTGTCAATATCATTTTCATAGTTTTTGACGTATTTGCCTCATGAACCTAAGCCCTTAGACATTTTTTATTTTAATAACCAAACTAGATTATTTTGACTTCTACTTATTTGAATGAGTGTGATTTGCTTAATTTCAAATGAATGTGATATATATCTAATATCTTAAGAATTTTTTAGTTGATTTTGTAATTTTCATTACATGGACTAATGTGGTTTGGTCAGCAGAAATCCTAATGCATAAATGATTGAGAACTTTTGAAGTAATCTCATGACAAAAAGATATTTGACTCTAACACTATTGACCATATTCAATATTCATCACAATTCAATCAATTAAGAAGATGAGAAATCTAATGGATTTTGTCCCCCTCATTGATGAAGAGTGACCATATGACTAACAACATTAGGAGGGAGCAATTAACTCCTCAAGCAATGTGACCTCCTCAAAATCTTAGTTGTATTTTGGAATTTGAATCAGTGGAGGAGGGAGAATGATCCTCTTAACTTTGATGTGCTGAAAAAGAGGGAATCAAATAGTCAACATCCATCAATCAAGGATCAGATTGATTGGATTAGTTAGAGTCTCTAGAATCATTTTAGTATATATATAGACTTAGATGGTAGAGATAGATTTGAAAATATTCTATTTTCTATTTTTTTGTTAAAGACTAACTTGAACTATATTCAAAAGACAAAGTTTTGTCATTTTTTTATAAGACATATTTTGAGCAAGAAGAATAAAATTTGATAGAAGTTTTGTTTTTCTAATTGTTTTATAGGATTCAAGGAGCTCCTTTAGGTAGGGCCCACTCAAGGGGTGGTCATAGGAATCTTCACTTCATTTTATTATTGTCATTAGTATTTATGTTATGAGATTCTTTATACTTATGTAGAATAGGTATTTACTTTATGCCAATTTTGTACTTTCTATGGTCACCCTTATTTATTTAAATTATAATGATCAATGCTTTGGAATGTGGACCTTGTGAATTTATAAACATGGTCATTAATGCTATGATTACTTCTCTATTTTTGCATTTTCACAATAGTTATTGATTCCAAGGAGCTTCCGCGCCCTACCTTTGTCTGTCTTCTAGCAAATTTCAAAGAAGAGATAAAAGATAAATGCATTACCTTAGTCTATGGGAGGTGAAGTGGGATGGGATATCCATAGTTGTTGATTCATCTTGCTACAACATTATTATAATTTCTTCATTAGATTGGACTTTTGAAGATTTCTTATACATTGCACAATATCTTAAAATAAGTTTCCATGATCCATGGGTAGACAAATTAGAGTGAGCTATGGAGATCAATACATATATTGTTATAATTTTATATCCCAAAATGGTGATAACCTTGAGGGTTCATTCACCACACCGATAAATGAAACACTTGGACCAAATATGTTGGAGGAGGGAGGAAAGCCTAGTGTCACTTTGAGTGGTGGTGATACTAATTATTTTGATTCAAAGGTATAGGTAATTTTACAAGGCACAAGAATGCACATCTTGTTGAACTTGTGTTGGCAGCCACCAATTCTGTCAATTTTATCATGATTAAAATTTACCACAAAGAGATAAAATCTTTTTGTAGCTGCCTCCTCCTTACTTTTAAAAATGATTCTTTCTTTTGGCTTCAAGGCGATTTATTGGGCTAGTTTATTTTATGAGTTTTTTGTTTTTATATTCTGTTTGCTTTGTTTGAATTTCATGACTGCAAGCATGAAATTCAAATGAAAAACTTGGCTTGAGTAATCATTTTGTAGTCTATGTTCTTTCTTTTATTCTTTTATCTAAGAGATTATACTTTAAGGGAACCTACATGTTTCCAAGTTTAAGTTTTATAAGCTCACTGATTAATTGAATGCCACAATTTTTATGTATTATGGGAAATATGACTTAAACAGTTCTATGGTTGATTGTATGATATTAATTTTTGAAATGCATGAACATGCAGTACCTTAGATTAACAATGGATATATGCTCTTCACTCTATCTTTCATATCGCTTTTATGTTATTTGGTACAGGTCTGGTGTACCTAAGAATACACCTCATCCTATTGTCCTGTGAAATTAATGAACCCATTCATTATTTGAATTGGCATTTGATAGTGGTTGAGGTTTTGATCATCATTATGTGTAATGGATAATAGGTCTGCACACCCCCTGGTTTTCTATCTCTCCAAACTTAAGTTATCAAGCATGACAGTCTCCAAACTTCATAGGTATCGGGACATTTTAGTTTTCACAGACCTCTCCTTGCTACTTGTTTACTGGAAGTTGAAGCTTCTCTCCCGTGATATCTATTGTGTCCATTTGACAATGATCATGGCCCTTGTGGTTCAAATAGAACCTAATGGTTTTCAGACCCTTCTTTCCCACGACGATGCCATAGATGATTTGTTGGCTCACGGTTGGGATGTTTTCCTCCGGAAATTCGAGGGTTACAACCTTATGGTTGCACAGGCCTTTGCCCAAACGTTTGATGGGTCTAGAGCCAAGGTCGGGGATGTGCAATTGGAGGTCACAAGGGACTCTATAGCTCGGGTGACATGACTCCCACAGGAAGGCGAAAAGTGGTTCAAAAATGTTAAACTGGAAGATGTTCCATGGAGTTTGTTCATGGTCTCTTGCAAATCTACCTACTTCCCTAAAGGTATTCCTATTACCCTCCTAAAACCTTGATGGCACAACCTTATTTTGATTTTGAAACAGTTTGTAATGTGTGAGGGCAGGTATGGTCTGGTATTTTTAAACCACATCCGACTGTTAATGTTGTTTCTAGGGTTTAAACTGAACATTTCATTCTATTTATTGATGAGCCTGTACAAGATGTTGAAACGTTACAAGAAACTGATCTTGAGCCCTCTATCAAGCCTCTTTCATCACGAACTTATAAGAATCCTGTTGGTATCGCACCTGTCTCGAATTGGGGACACTTGGGAAAGCTTCCTGAGTCGAAAAAATTTCGCCCAACCCGAAAGCACAGTGAACTCACCTTTAAATGTAAACCCCATTTCTGATAATTCCGTGACCAAGAGTCAAGGTTTAGATTCACATAATGACTGTGAAATTAATGAATCTATGTATGTTTCTTTGGAAATCCTCATGGGTAAAAAAACATGATGTATTTTTTCTCCCAGAAAATCATTGGAACAGTTATTGGATGTGTTGAAAGACATGATTTCTCCTACCCCTGCTATCGAGCCGAATCAAAGCTTTAGTGACAAACCGACTATCAAGAAAAATCGTAAGAGTAAGAAACAAGAAAGCTCGGATTTGAATTTTATAAATAAGAGATATGGTTGATTAATATCTAGAAGTCTAAGGAATCGAAAACATGATCATTTGAGCTCGATTTCTATGATCGAGCTCAATGATCATTGTTCAGATGATGAAATCAATGATTTCCTTGCTCAGAAATATCCGGACCACCAGTGTCTCAAGAATGAAATTGTTGGTCAAACAGGTCTCTAGATTACCTTCATTTCTGAAAGGCCAAGAGGGCTTTGCTAACATTATCCATGACTTGAAACAAGCCACAGGAAGAGCCGAAGTGCCCATTGTTGAATACGCTCAACCTCGGCCTGCCATAGCACCGGTACTTTGTGACAAATGTTTGGATTTGGTAGAACTCTATTACATGGACATACCATTTTTACAGGAACAAGTAAAACATCTGGTTGCTCGCAATTCTCTACTTGAATGAGAAAACCAAGAGTTGAAAGCATATGCAGAACGAGAAAATAAAAGACCCAAAAGATTCGGTAATATAATTATAAAAAATTCAGCCAACTTCAATGCCATCATTAATTCAAAACTGTCTGACCCTTCATTGTCCAATTTCTAAATGGTAAAATGATTTTGTTTGATTTTGTTTGATTTTATTTCATTTTATTTTGTTATGAAAGTCAAAATAGGAAGATTTAGTTTTGATTTTCTTTGTTAATATAAGACTAGCTACAGAATCTCACGATTTTGTAGCCAGTCTATTTTTGAATATCAATTAGCATTATTTTATGAATATCAATTTCATTTTGTTATCTACGGGAAAATGATGATTATGGTGCTATTTACATGGATAAACTATCTTGGATCATGCATTGTATAGTTCTGTAGTTTCTTTGTTTTTTATAAAACTTTGTTATTATGTAATAAATTTTGACAAACCAACTCCTACAAGAGTGGTTTCCTGTTGTACTATTTTTGTAAGACAATCTATTTTTTGGGGGATTGCACTCTATCTTGCATGATAAGAGTTTGTGAATCCAAAAATAGTTTAAATAGGGATCACTGTTTGTAGTGAAGATAACTTTGGTTAGGATACATTATGGGCATGTTATTTTGAGAACTAACATGGAGACGTTATTCACCATCGGCTTTAGACCTGTGTGATGCTTACCCCATTATGTTCTTTCATTTCCTCGATCTTATGAAATATTATTATGTTTGATGCAACTTTAGTCTGGTTATCATATGGTGTTTCATATTATTAAGTATTTAGATGCTTTCTATAATTTGTCATTCCATTTTACATCTGTGATCAATCTTCCATTTGATTATTCTCAATTTATTCTAGATATTAAATGATGGATTATATTAATGTTTTGAATTGAGTTTCCTCTCTTTATAAGTGTTGATTATCATTAGATCACCAGATCTATACATTTATCATTCTGTTGTTATATTCTCGCTCCAATGCATATTTGAGTTTGTTCTGGGAGTATTATCCCTGTTCTGTTATAGGTTTCCCTCATATGCAGGACAATTAGAAGCTTGAATTACACATGAAGATAAATTCAGTTTAATCGATTAGTTACAAGTTAGTTTACTTGTTATTTAGTTAAATTATTTATTAATGAAACAAGGACAGCATGAATTAGCTTTGATTGTTTATGTATTCTTGTTTCAATTTTATTTGCTTAGCATTCATTAGTTTGAGATCTTAAGACATTCAAAAGAAAACAGAAAAATCTATGTGCTTTCTTTATCTCTTTATAAATATTTTTAAGAATATCCATTTTGCAAGATTTCCAGTAAACCTTGCAAGTTGCAGATAGACTGTTCATAATCATTTGTACATATTCATGTTTCCATTTTGAACACTTGTAATTAGTAAATTTATATTTTTAGTATCATAGATTTTAGATTAGTTTCATTTCTTTTATTATTTTTAGGACTTTAGTTGGCCAACGAAGCCATTAAACCCGTCGGGTCATTTCATTCCAAATGGCTTAGGTTATTTGGACAACCCGGGTCTAGATTTGACCTTCCAGTTGACGGTGTGTCATAAACGCCCACCAACAAATGGTGCTAGAAGGAGGGCCTGAAATTAATTGATGGCACATGGAGGTCGTAAGACTCCCCCACACACTCGTACTCTTGTCATAATGAGTAGTCGCTCTGACACAAACGTTACACTTAAAACAACAATTACCTCAAAATTTAACCCTGATATTCCCATTGAACCGGTGACACCAGTTCCTCAAGGGATTGACGTCCAAGAAATTGTTCGTTAGTCACTCATAAGAACTCATAGTGCCTTAGCCTATATCAGACAGCCTGGTAGGACACTTAATAAACCCCTTTATTTCATAGATATCCAAGAACAACTTCAAGGCACTGGTCTGCCCGAAAACCCTTTAGGTGGAAATACCACCAATCCCGCTGAAACACTTATCCCGGGAGCTGGAGGATCTGGTATCCCACCATCCCCACCTGGTTCTTCTCCATCCTCTTCAAAGGAGAGTCTTCAGATGAAAGAAGTTCTTCATCTGATCCATCTTAGCCTTTGACACCACCAAATCCCATGGCAAACCAAAATAATCCTGCCAGACCGTGGCTCGATCAAGATGTCGTGGTTGTACCTAGACCCCAACACCCATTACCTAAACATCCAGAGAAATGGCTGCCCAAATTTGATCCAGATTCGAAGCAATTAGTTGAGGATAACATCAATAAATTTATCTTGGCCATTAGACTCCAAAATGTTGAACACGAAGATGTAGTATGCAGATTATTTCCTTATACTTTTGAGGGAAATGCCTCAACCTGGTATTTTTCTCAACAACCCCAGACCATCGTCTCTTGGGACAAGTTTGAAACTTGTTTTCTAGAAAAAATTGGAGATGATAAATCTCTGGAAGTCTTCGTTATGAAACTCTCTAGCTTAAAAATGACCCTTAAAGAAAAAGTGAAAGTCTTTAACCAAAGATTTCTTACACTAAAAAACAAAATCCCTGCAGATTCGATGCCCGCTGAAAGTTTAATTGTTGCATACTATGCTAAGGCCTTGCACAATAACATAGCCATATGGGTTAAAAGATCCAAAAAGAACACGTTGTTGGAAGCTTTTGAGGAGGAAAGTCAAATTGAGAAAGATATATTGAGCTTAAAAGATAATCTTAGTAGTGAAGATGAAACAACTTCATCTTCTAAGAAGAAAATAGAAATTCTCACTAGGCCTCCCCAACCTAAAAATCAACAAGAATCTTTAGACCCGGAGAGCCTGCAGAAAGCTTTCCAAAAACTGTCCAATCAAGTCATTGAACTGAAAATATCAGTCGAGGAGGCATCTACAAGCAAAGGAAGTTTCAAACCTCCTTTTAAAAATCCTTTCCCTCCAAACCGGCCAAACCCGACCACAGAAGGTCTAAATTTCGAAAGTTTACAGTATGCTTTGCAAACGATATTAGAAGCGCATGATAATTTTGTTTTTGTTCCTCCCAAAAATTCTGATGATACAATTGAGGAAGAGGTACTAGAAGAGGAGGACTCATCTCCTCTATTTTTCGGTCACTTGTCAGACAGTATTTTCCAAGCGAATTTCGAAACTGTCCACCCCTACAACACCAAAAGCAAAACACAAAACAAGCCTCCTCCCGAAGTAAGTAAAAATGCGTTTCGGAAACAATCGAAACAAACGAAAATTAGACAAAGCCTAGCTGCCCCAGTTTTAGAGTATGATTTAATTGAAGATCTGAAAAAATTAAGGGAAATATTTATGTTTTCGAACTACTGAAATTTCCTCTTATTTTGCAGAAAATGCTTCAAAGCATCGCTGAAAAAAGTAAAAAGAGTGATGTTAGCAGCAAAAAATCAGCAAAAATTGACTTAAATGCAACTAAAAATGTCCCAACTAAAAAGACATCTGAACATCAAGACAAAAGGGACTTAGCAGAAAAAACTGTAGCAAACCTAGATAAAACTGTTTCAGGGACAACAATAAAAAATCAACAGAATTCTGTTGTTTCCTCACGGAAAAATGTCCCCCCTTTTTTATTGACTTTTCAGATTTTTAATAGGAATTTACATAATTGTATGGTTGACTTCGATGCATCATCAAACATGATGCCTCTGTCTGTAGGCCAAAAAATTAATGCAGAAGTAAAACCTTCTGATCTTAAAATCATTCAGCTAGATCGAACGGATGTTAAAGTGATAGGTGAGCCTAAGAATGTGTTGATCCGATTATCATCCAATCCTAAATTTCATCAAGTAATTGATATTATCGTTGTTGATATTCCTGAATTTTATGGTCTATTTTTAAGCAAAGATTGGTCAGAACAGCTGCACGGTTATTTTTCTATAGACTGGTCTCACTTGTGGCTGCCTGAAAATGGATAGCCCAATAAAATCAGAATAAACAGGGAACGTTGTATGAAGCATACCGTGACAGATCTGAATGATCCAAACGAGCCTTTCGTTACCTCCGCAAATTCGATTGAAACACAGGGAATGAATACCTTTTTTGGTAACTTCATGACTGAAATTTCCTCTATAAATGATCCAGAACAACAGTCTGAAGTTACAACTTATGCTCAAGCACCAGCTTTGTCGAATATGCCAAGTACCACTAATGACGCACAAATCTGATCCCTATATTTCGATAGATCCAAATCCTGAGAAGGAGTTGGTGCGGGCTGTGTGCTCATCGACCCTGCAAGTAATAAAACTTTTATCGCTTGTATATTAGATTTTGAATGTACTAACAACACAGCCGAGTACGAAGAACTTCTGCAAGGGCTTAGGAAAACACTAGATATGGACGTGTAAAATTTGATAGTATTCGGTGATTCAGAAATCATAGTCAAGCAGGTAAGAAACACAATACACTGTCTGTCACCGCATCTGAAAAGTTACCAAACTGAGGTATGGAGTTTAATGCATAAATTTCTAGCATTTAATATAAATTCTATTCCTAGGATGAGTAACTTGGAAGAAGATCTACTAGCCAATGTTGCTTCTAAGTTGTTGCCCACTGAAGGTTTTTCTCCTAATGCATTTTCGATCGAATTGTTATTTAGGACGTCGATTCCAAACAACATCACGAATTGGATAGTATTCGATGACGACCAGTAGATCATCAACTTTCTACATATGGAAGACACCTTCCAGGACACAGTCATTGATGAAGGAACTCACGATGAGAATCACCGAGACTTCATGGTAATATCTGATCCGCGATCTTCTAAATCAACATCTGAGCTGGTAAACTCCAACCCCAGATCTGTTGTGAGATTAGAGAAATTTTATGGCTTGCATGACAAGTTTAGAGGGGTAGTCAATTCCAAAACTAATAGTTCCTCTTTGATCTATGAAACTGTTAATTTAGGAACAAGAGATAATCTTCAAAACATTAATCTGGGAAAGGGATGCTCCGAGCAAGAAATATCCTCTTTCATAAAATTATTTAAAGAATTTAAAGATGTATTTTCTTGGATGTATGATGACCTGAAAACTTTCGATCCAAACATCATACAACATGTAATCCCTATGAAACCCCAGAAACAACCTTTTCAACAGAAATTGAGGAAAATGCATCCTAAATTAGAACCCACCGTAAAAAAATAACTGAATGAATTACTAATTGCAAAGATAATTTTTCTAGTTAGGCATACTCAATGGGTGTCTAACTTAGTCCCTATAAGGAAGAAAAGTGGTGAAATGTGATTCTGTGTCAATTTTACGAACTTAAATCGAGCGTCTGATAAAGACAACTACCTTGTTCCTCCAATGGAACAAATTATACAATAGTGTCTGGTTCCAAAAGACTATCTTTGTTAGATGGTTTTTTAGGATACAACCAGGTCCTTATGTCTCCTTCGGACCAACTTAAAACCACCTTTCGCACCCCATGGGGCATTTATGCCTATAGGAAAATGCCTTTTGGACTGATAAATGTCGGTGCCACTTTCCAGAGAGCAATGGATATTGCTTTCTATGGCCTCATTGACCAGTCAGTTGTGGTCTATCTTGATGATGTCACTGTCTTTTCAAAAAACAAGAAAGATCACTTATCTCACCTTAGGGATGTCTTGGAAAGATGTCACAAGTTCGGCATATCACTCAATCCTAAGAAATCGATCTTTGCAGTAGAGCAAGGCAAACTTCTTGGGTTCATAGTATCTAAGGATGGAATGATTATTGACCCCAAGAGAACCCAAGCCATTGCTAAACTTCCCCCTCCTTCCAAAAAGGCCATGCAATCCTTTTTGGGTAAGATTAACTTTGTCAGAAGATTTGTCTTGAGTTTCTCAGAAATGGTTCGACCTCTACAAAATTTAATTAAAAAGGATTTTTTGTACTGATGGGGACCTCAAGAAAGTCAAGCTTTTGATTCAATTAGAAAATCAATAATGGAAGCCCCTTCCCTGATGAGTCCCGAGTTTTATTAGGATTTCACTCTTTACAGTTTTGCATCTGATAGATCATATGTTGTTGTGCTTACACAGAAAAATGATGAAATCAATGAGATACTCATTTCCTTCATGAGCTCTTCTTTTAAAGGAGAAGAACTTAATTACCCAACAGTAGATCAACATGCATATGCTATTTTTAAAGCAATGAAACACTTTTGATCTTACCTGTTGAAATCCAGAACCAAAGTTGTTGTTGCTTACCCCGCTATAAGAAACCTGTTAGTACAAAAAGAGCTGGGTGAGAAAAGGGAAAATTGGATGACATCACTGCAAGAATATGACCTTGAAATAACCCCTGCCCAAATTGTTAGAGGTCAAGGCCTGTGTAAACTAGTGGTTGATTCGGTTGAAGAACAAGAAATTCAAATAAACACATCAACTGTAAATCAACATAACAAAAAGCAGATCAGTTGTGCACAATCTACACCCAATTCTTGGTATGAGAACATTAGATTTTATTTAACACATGGATATGCTCCCCACAATATTGATCCCAAAATTATAAGATCACTTAGGCTTAAACTTTCATCTTTCCAGTTAATCCATGATATATTATTTCGAAAGAACTTTGATGGTGTTTTTCTGTGTTGTTTAGAAAAGGAGGAGTCTGAAAGAGTGTTGGTTGAACTTCATGTCGGTGAGGCTAGTGGTCACTTTGGTGGAGATACCAATGCCCACAAAGTGCTAAGGTCTGGATACTATTGGCCTACCTTGTTTAAATATGCCCATATGCTATCCCACAAATGTGTAATCTGCCAAAAGGCTGCAGGATGGGTGAAAAGGCAGCTTTCCCTTTGCAACCTGTTATTGTAGACGCACCCTTTCAGCAATGGGGCCTAGACACCATAGGACCAATCAATCCCTCCTCTTCGCAACAACACAAGTACATCCTCACAACAACAGACTATTTTACAAGATGGTTTGAAGTTGTACCTTTAAAAGTGGTCAATACCAATCAAGTAGTGTCTTTTCTGAACTCCCATATCATCACTCGATTCGGAATTCCTGAATGTCTGGTTTTTGATAACGCCTCTTATTTTTCTTCCCTTGATCTGAATGTTTTCACTTTGGAAAAAGGGATTAAACTGAAGTATTATGCCAACTACTACCCTCAAAGTAATGGTCTAGCAGAATCGACAAATAAGAATTTGATCAAGATTATTAAAAGGACAGTTTCATAAAATCACAAGAATTGGCATAATGCACTGTATAATGCACTTTGGGCTGATAGGGTAACTCCTAAAGCTTCTGTTGGTAATTCCCCTTTCTTATTCATCTATGGAAGAGAATCCATCCTCCCCCCACATGTATTACTTCCTTCTCTACAATTATTGCAAAAACTTCAAGAAGAAGATTGCCCTCCTCTAGAAAACCAGATAAATGCTTTATTAAAACTAGAGGAGGTGAGGACACAAGAAAAACAGAAACTGGATCAACACCAGCAAATTGTAAAGAGATGGTTTGATGTAAATTCAACTTCTGATAGGAATTTTGATGTTGGGGATTTGGTTCTCAAGTGGGACAAAGCCCACAAGGGTAAGGGAGAACATACCAAGTTCCAAAACCTATGGCTGGGACCATTTGTAATTTCTGAAAAATTGGGTCCTAGCTCTTTCCGTTTGCATAGCTTGGAGGGACAATCAAACACTTTCCCAGTGAATGTCCAGGCTCTCAAGAGATATTTCTCTTGATGATTTCTAATCCACCCTCTTGTAAATATTTTTAATTTTATTTTATGTTTTTTATTTTGGTTCTTTTCATTTTGCTTGATTTTGATCTGTTTTCTAAATAATTATGTTTGAATCACCATTTCATTTGTTGAAGGGAATCATAATTCTTATTCATTAGAAGAAGTTGGTAACATCTCAAGCACCTGAGCAGTAAATGCTAAACTCAGATCAATAGAGGGAAGTTTCTTTGCAATCATTGTTTCTGGTTTCTCATTAAAATCACAAGAAGACATGATTATCCTTAACAAACTTCTAGCGTCGCCCCTGTTTTAATAAGAACAACTCAGTGTGCTTCCCTATCCTAGGGATGATTTATTAACATAAATCAAACTGTCCAAATCATGATGAAAGTCATCAAAAAAGAAAAATTACTTGTAAATGATCAAACTTTTCATTACCAAACTGTGAGATTTTCAGTATCACCCCTCTCTCTTAAATATAATGAAGTTTTTGGAGATCTATAAACAAATTTTAGAGAGTTGGAAGCACTACAATGTGTGGGAAGTGTGTGTAAACCCACCGGAACACTGAACAGGTCTACTGGTAGTGGGTAAATGCACACATGATACCAAGGCAACTTCGTCAGGGTACTGAACAGGCCTGCTGGCAGCGAAGCAATGCCTGGTTTAAGAAGATCCTCTGGTATGTATTTTGATTTGAACAAGTATGAATATGATTTTATCATGAATGGACAACTCTTGGAAAGGATATAGGTACTAGAGTGGGTTAAATGACATCCCTGCCAAGGTTATGGACGCCTCCTGGCAGCAATGGCCCTGTCAACGGTATCGAAGTTATCTACATAAACATTGCTATACATGTGATCGAAATAAGATACCAAATTACATTGTCATACAGAAATACATCTAACGCTATGAATTTTATTTTCTCAGTTATTATCGAAGCGCTTGATATTCCATTAACTATTTCTAAAAATTTATTTTGTCTGTGCCCCTGACATAAATTTTCTGGTGATGCAGAGATAACTGCTTTGCCCAGCGTGTCGCCATTGTTGGTAGCCACCAATTCTGTCAATTTTATCATGATTAAAAGTTACCATAAAGAGATAAAATATTTCTGTAGTTGCCTCCTCCTTACTTTTAAAAATGATTTTGTCTTTTGGCTTCAAGGTGATTTATTGGGCTAGTTTATTTTATGAGTTTTTCGTTCGCTTTGTTTGAATTTCATGACTGCAAGCATGAAATTCAAACGAAAAACTTGGCTTGAGTAATCATTTTGTAGTCTGTTTTCTTTCTTTTATTCTTTTACCTAAGAGATTATTCTTTAAGGGAACCTATATGTTGCCAAGTTTAAGTTTCATAAGTTGACTGATTAATTGAATGCCATAATTTTTATGTATTATGGGGAATATGACTTAAACAGTTCTATGGTTGATTGTATGATATTAATTTTTTAAATGCATGAATGCGCAATACCTTAGATTAATAATGGATATATGTTCTTCGCTTTATCTGTCATATCGCTTTTATGTTATTTGGTACAGGTCTGATGTACTTAAGAATACACCTTATCATGTTGTCCTGTGAAATTAATGAACCCATTCATTATTTGAATTGGCATTTTATAGTGATTGAGGGTTTGATCTTCATTATGTGTAATGGTTCATAGGTCTGCACGCCCCCTGGTTTTTTGTCTCTCCAAACTTAAGTTATCAAGCATGACAGTCTCCAAACTTCGTAGGTATCGGGCCGTTTTAGTTTTCACAGACCTCTCCTTGTTACTTGTTTATTGGAAGTCGAAGCCTCTCTCCCATGATATATATTGTGTCCATTTGATAGTGACCATGGCCCTTGTGGTTCGAATTGAACCTAATGGTTGTCAGGCCCTTCTTGCCCATGACGATGCCATAAATGATTTACAGGCTCACGGTTGGGATGTTTTTCTCTGGAAATTCGAGGGTTACAACCTTGCGATCGCACAGGCCTTTGCCAAGATGTTTGATGAGTTTAGAGCCAAGGTCAGGGATGCGAAATTGGAGGTCACAGAGGACTCTATAGCCTGGGCGACATGACTCCCACAGGAAGGCAAAAATTGGTTCAAAAATGCTAAACTAGAAGACGCTCCATGGAGTTTGTTCATGGTCTCTTGCAAATCTACTTGCTGCCCTAAAGGTATTCCTATTACCCTCCCGAAACCTTGATGGCATGACCTTATTTTTCTTTTGAAACAATTTGTAACATGCGAGGGAAGGTATGGTCTATTATTTTTATACCACATCTGACTGCTAATGTTGTTTCTAGGGTTTAAACTATACATGTCGTTCTATTTATTGATGATCCTGTACAAGATGTCAAAACGTTATAAAAAATATATATTGAGCCCTCTGTCAAGCCTCTTTCATCACAGACTTATAAGTATCTTGTTGGTATCGCATCTGTCTCAAATTGGGGACACTTGGGAAAGATTCCTGAGTCGGAACAATTTCTCCCAACCCGACAGCACAGTGAACTCACCTTTAAATGTAAACCCCATTTCTGATAATCTCGTGATCAAGAGTCAAGGTTTAGATTCACATAATGACTGTGAAATTAATGAATCTATGTCTGTTTCTTTGCAAATCCCCATGGTTAAAAAAACACAATGTATTATTTCTCCCAGAAAATCGTTGGAGCAGGTAGTGGATGTGTTGAAAGACAGGATTTCTCCTACCCCTGCTATCAAGCCGAACCAGAGATTTAGTGACAAACCCACTGTCAAGAAAAATCATAAGAGTAAGAAACAAGAAATCTCGGATTTGAATTTTATAAATAAGAGATCCGGTCGATTAATATGTAGAAGTCTAAGTAATTGAAAACATGATCATTTGAGCTCAATCTCTATGATCGAGGTCAATGATCACTGTTCAGATGATGAAATCAATGATTTCCTTGCTCAGGAAGATCCGGACCACCAGTGTCTCAAGAATGAAACTGTTTGTCAAGCATAGCAGTATGACTTTGTCTCTAGAACGCTATTACAGGGACATACCATTTTTATAGGCACAAGTAAAACATCTGGCTGCTCGCAATTCTTTACTTGAACGAGAAAACCAAGATTTGAAAGCATGCGCAGAATGAGCAAATAAAAGACCCAAAAGATCTGGTAATATAATTATAAAAAATGCAACCAACTTCAATGCCATCATTAATTCAGAACTATCTGACCCTTCACTATCTAATTTCTAAATGGTAAAAGTGATTTTGTTTGATTTTATTTCATTTTATTTTGTTATGAAAGTAAAAATAGGAAGATTTAGTTTTGATTTTCTTTGTTAATATAAGACTAGCTACAAAATCTCACGATTTTGTAGCTAGTCTATTTCTGAATATCAGTTAGCATTATTTTCTGAATATCAATTTTGTTTTGTTATCTACAGGAAAATGATGATTATGGTGTTATTTACATGGAGAAACCATCTTGGATCATGCACTGTATAGTTCTGTAGTTTCTTTCTTTTTTTATAAAACTTTGTTATTATGTAATAAATTTTGACAAACCAACTCCTATAGGAGTGGTTTCCTATTGTACTATTTATAAGACAATCTATTTTTTGGGGGATTGCACTCTATCTTGCATGATAAGAGTTTGTGAATCCAAAACTAGTTTAAATAGGGATCACTGTTAGTAGTGAAGATAACTTTGGTTGGGATACATTATGGACATGTGATTTTGAGAACTAACATGGAGAATCTATTCACCATTGGCTTTAGACCTGTGTGATGCTTACCCCATTATTTTATTTCATTGTCTCGATCTTATGAAATATTATTATGTTTGATGTAGCTTTAGTCTGGTTATCATATGGTGTTTCATATTATTAAGTACTTAGATGTTGTCTATAATTTGTCATTCCATTTTACATCTTGATCAATCTGCCATTTGATTATTGTCGATTTATTCTAGATATTAAAGGATGGATTATATTAATGCTTTGAATTGAGTTTCCTCTCTTTATAAGTGTTTATTATCATTAGATCGCCAGATATATACATTTATCATTTTGTTGTTATATTATCGGTCCAATGCATCTTTGAGTTTGTTCTAGGAGTATTAGCCCTGTTCTGTTACAGGTTTCCCTCATATGCAGGATAGTTAGAAGCTTGAATTACACATGAAGATAAATTCAGATTAATTGATTAGTTACAGGTTAGTTTACTTGTTATTTAGTTAAAGTATTTATTAATGAAATAAGGACAGCATGAATTATCTTTGACTATTTATGTATTATTGTTTCAATTATATTTTCTTAGCATTCATTAGTTTGACATCTTAAGACATTCAAAATAAAACAGAAAAATGTATGTGCTTTCTTGATCTCTTTATAAATATTTTTAAGAATATCCTTTCGCAAGATTTCCAGTAAACCTTGCAAGTTGTAGATAGACTATTCATAATCATTTGTACATATTCATGTTTCCATTTTGAACACTTTTAATTAGTAAATTTATATTTTTAGTATAATAGATTTTAGATTAGCTTCATTTCTTTTATTATTTTTAGGACTTTAGTTGGCCAATGGAGCCATTAAACCCGTCGGGTCATTTCATTCCAAACGGCTTGGGTTATTTAGACAACCCTGGTCCGGATTTGACCTTCCAGTTGACGATGTGTCATAAACGCCCGCCAACAACTTCTCAACTACCACAAATATATAGTCATGTCCCTTCCTGGTTGTTTGTAAACCTCCCACAAAATCCATGGAAATTTTTTCCCAAGGTCGAGTGGGTACATGTAAGGGATGGTATAGACCTTGCTTCCTGTTATTGGGCTTGTTGGTACAACAAAGTATACATCCTCTAATACATCATGCTACATCTTCTTGTATTTTGGGTTAGTACACATACCTCTGTAAGTTGGAAATTGTCTTCCCAACACCAAAATGTCTTACATCCTTGTAGGTGTGAGCCTCTGTGATAAGTTTTATTCATTCACCTTTAGGGACATGGATATTTTCAATCTTGTAGATTAACCTATTTTGAAAATCATAGTCATCATTATCTTCACATTCTTCTATATGAATTTGGCCCTATAGCTACTGAAACATCTCCTTAAATCCGTCATCTTCTATGTATTCCTCTCTATATTCATCATGGGAAAAGGCTCCATGTGCATCAGAGTTCCCAAAGTTGTAATCTTGGATGTGGGTGGCCTTGAAAGCATGTTTTCCAACCTATTTGTGTTTCCCTTCTTATACTTGATGACTAGATGAAATTGTTGTAAAAAACCCATACACTTATATTGTCTGGTTTGATGTAGCTTAATCTAGGCCTGCAAATACTATAGCAGCTAGTGATTTGTGTGGATGATGGTCTCCTTGCCTAAAAAATAGTGCTTCCACTTATTGACAACTTGAACCAGGGCATAGAATTCCTTGTCATAGGTAGGGTAGTTGATAATTTCCCCATGAAATATTTCAAAATGATAGCATACATACCTTCTCCCTTACATCAAAACTACTCCCATGACATAACCACTTGCATTTACCTCCAGTTTGAAAGTATTTTGTAAGTTTGGTAATGCAAGAATTGGTGCTTGACTGGTCTTTATTTTCAGCTCATCAAAATTCTTCTATTGATTCTTCCCCCACTGGAAACTCTTACCACTCATTGTTATGGTGTAGAATGGTCCAAATATAGCTAAAAACGAATCTACGAACTTCGGCAAGTACTATTATACCCCCAAAAAATTCCTGAATTCAGTGACATTTGTAGGAACTAGCCATTGCATGATGGCCTCCATATTTGTTGTATCTATCTTGAGCTCCGCTCCACCGATCACATACCCAAAATACACCAAATACTACTAAGCAAGGTCACATTTCTTTAGTTTATCCAGTAGTTGGTACTTCTTTAGAGTCTCTAACACCTGCATGAAATGTGAGATGTGCTCCTCCCATGTATCACTATAAACCAATATATCATCCAAATAGACTATAACAAATGAATCTATATATGGGCATAATACATCATTCATGAGTCTCATAAATGTAGCTAGTGCATTACATAAACCAAATGGCATGACCAACCATTCATAAAAACCTTTCCTTGCCTTGAAGGAAGTCTTGTAACTGTCTTCCTCCTTGATGTGTACCTGGTGGTATCCCAATTTGAGATCTAACTTGGTGAAATATTTTTTGTGTTGCAACTGATATAACAGATCATTGATCTTGGGTAGAGTGTATTGATTCTTGAGTTTAATCCTTTTCAATTCTTTGTAGTTGATACACATTCTCCAAGTCACATCCTTCTTTGGTACAATTATGATAGGTGACCCATAAGGAGAGGTGCTTGGTTGAATCATGCCCTTCTCCAACAACTGTTGCAACTGCCTCTTCACTTAATTTTCTTCCAGAATAGACTGTCTATATATCCCAATATTCGAAAATAGGGAGTCTATAAATAATTGTATATTTTGATTCACTTCCCTTTGGGGTGGTATCCTTTTAGGTTCTTGCAACACTCCTCTGTATACATGTAGCAACTCCTCCAGCTGATGTTTCTTCTCTTTAGTACAACCCTATAGGATTGCGTTTAGTCTTATCGACTCATCCTTAGTCTGATTTTCTCTTAAGAAAAGTAAAACATATTTCTTACTAGAACTAATCAACTTCTTAGCTTGGTTGGTACTTACTAGTGAGATATTTGACTTAACTTTATGCATGTTGATGATGTAGGACTTCCCATCCTTTATTAGTCGGTATTGGTTAAATATATTCATGAATATTGCATCCCTCTTATACATATAGGGGCTTCCAAACACTACTCCACATATGTCAAGGGGTATTACGTCCAATTCCACTTCATTAATAAAATCAACATTTACTGCAAATTTAATCTTACATTCTTTCATTACCTTGATCTTTGCATCCATTTTTACCCGTCCCAATGGATACATGCTAGGATGATCACAAACCTCCAATCCAATATTGTTGACCAGATGCATTGCTATGAGATTTGTCGGTGGACCAGAGTCAAATAAGGTGGCTATCTTGGTATTTTTTACCTGAATCCTTATGTGGAAGAGTTTTTTCATCTTCTTCTCTTCCTAGTGATCAAGGCTACTCAGATTCACCTCCTTCTGCACTGATGTGCAAAGAATATTCTCATCCACATCATATCTTCTCTCATTCTAATTGCTCAAATGCGTGGTTAGAAGATTATTTTTCTTTGCATATTTCTTGCAGTTCTTCGAGTTCAACTCTAGATGTAGTTTCCAAGACTTTTCCTCACCCATCAATATTGTAATGGTTACAATGTTTTCTAGGATACTTGCACGGATGTGTAGTGGTTGTCATTTTATTATCCTTTCCCATTTTCCACTTCTTCTTCCCTTCCTTGGAATCTTCTTGGTGCTCTTTCTACTTGGAACTTTTTAGCTTCCCTTTCTTTTGGCCCATGTTTTCCAGATAATATGCATGTAGACATGCCTCATCCACTTTCTTTGGCTTGAAAAGTATCACTTTCTTTCATATATGGCTATGTATACCCCCCAAATACTTGAGGAGTACATTTGGATTATTGGGAGAGATACCCATCATGATGGACATATTTTTGAAATCGATGGTGTACTCCTATACACTCTACCCTTGATTTTGCCTAAAGTAGTGCCACCATATCCATTGGTTCTCTACATACCTGATAGGGTAGAATTTGGAATTGATGAGAGTTTTGAAGGCCTCCCAACTGGTTACTGGTAGATCACCCTCCAACCTAAGTGTATCTGTATGGCTTTCTCACCAGGTTAAAGCATGGCCCTCTAACTTAAGTCTAACAAATGATATGTTTTGTTTTTCATCTATATGGTGAATGTTGAAATGAACTTCTAGTTGTTGCAACCAATGATTCAATTTTAATGCATCGATCTCACCTTGGTATGGATTTATGTTCACTTTTTCTTCCATATTTAATAAATTTTTTAAGGGTTTATGGTATTGGAACTCAACTGCTCTTTCTTAGTTTATTTCCACGACTCCTTTTTTGGGTCTTCATTATCTTCTAGTTTCTCGTCTAATTTGATCTTTGAGTTCAATCCTGCAACTTCTCCTAATGGTCTAAGCTTTCTTGCTAAATCCGCCATGAGGAGGGACATATTGTGGGATATGTTAGGGAATTTCTCTTCCAATCTTGCAAATATATCCTCTGTTGGATCTTGAGGGTTGCTGTGAATAGACTCATCATCCATGGCTAGGGTTCTCTGAATTTCCTCTTAAATTGATTCATGGATATCTACAAATTTCCACAAATACCTTAAGAAAACCTTCTTTGAAACCAATATGATCTGTAAATTTCCATGGGTATTCCAATGTGTTATAACCCTATATTTCATAGTATCACCTGGTGATTGAAATTTCTTCCTCTAGTCATATTTCATTGTAAATAATATTTTATTCTACAAATGATTTATAAAAAGAAAAAGAAAAAGAAAAAGAAAAGAAAAGGATAAAAATAGAAAAAATGAAAAGAGGATATTAAAAATAATAAAAGACCAAAAAAAAAAAGAGAAAAATATAAAACCCCATCAATTTTTTTTTTTGTTTGAATCATACTATATAATCATGATCAAACTTGTTGAATTTATGTTGATAGGTTAGAGAATAAGTTTGGTCAAACAATTTAATCTTGGCCAAATTAGTTAGGTTAGAGTAATAATTAATCCAATAGTCTAAGATGGATTAATATGTTAGATGCCTAGGTTAGTTGGTAGGTTAGTGATTTTAGTTTCAATAAAAGTTGAAAGGGGATGTCAAATACCCCTTGTTTTATTGAATTTTGTATTTCTAGCTTAGGAAAATAATATCATGGTGTAAAAGTGGATAAAGGTAAGCTTAGCGCTACCCATTGCATATTTTTTATCCTAAGTTTCTAATGGATAAGACCTTTTGTCATATAGTGACTAATTTCTGCACCCCCCCCCCGACCTTTCTGCCTTTACCGGTGGGGGGAGTTTGAAAATTGGTTTCCTAACCCATTGGTCCCACCTAACATAGCTCTCTCACAGTGTTTCAGACGCCCCCCTACGAAATCCAGTTACCACCTAACCCCCCCCTCTGAAATCCCACAAAACCACTACCCAATACCACTCACCTCACTTTGCCACCATACCCCACTTCCACCTGTCATATGTCCCATCCTACATACCTGTTACCCAATCAATTCACTCCCCGTGACTGTTAAATACCCCATCATCATCGCGCTCCATAACGAGCACCTCCATCAGGCTGTAAAACCCTGTTTCATCACCCTGTAACACCATTTTCCTATGCATACAATGTGGACACCACACCCAAAAAAACTGTCAAACCAACTGCCACAACTTCTCACCGTCAACTGGCACATTTTACCCAGGTTATTACATTCTGCCATTGTTTTACCTTATGAACTGATAATCATGGCCCCCAAGGCCAAATATGTCGATATGTTCGAGAACCCGATCCTTCCCGCTCCTGTCAACCTGGACCACATACCCCTGGCGGATAAGGGTTATAAAATCACAGAGCCGAGGTGTGAATTCTATTTCTTCGAATTGTACTCTTGGCTAAAAGACATGTTCCTGGATCAGAACAATGAAATTGGACTCTGGGAGTCCAATTTACCTCTGTATATGTTCCCTCAGACCCACCATTTCCTTGAATTCACCGTAAAATGCCAAGCTCATTATTCGCCTGGCCAAAGGGCCATTCTCTCCTCCTCTAGTGAAACCATGTTCACAATTACCCTTGAATCCATTGATCAGATGCTGCAAATCCCAGAAACGATGCATCCATCCCAATTTCCATTGAAGCCTTAAATGACCTGTACCAGAAGCTCATCTTCCCCCAGAGAGCCCATATTTTCAATATTTTTCTGCCAAAAGATGCCCAATTGCCCAAGACAAATCCCCCTTATTCATCCACCATCTTCATTGTCAAGGCCAACCAGATCATTTCCATTATTTTCTACATGTTAGGTTATTTCTCGGATGAATGGGTAGATGATCCTATTCTAGGTTTTCTATCTATTTTTTCCACAGAAGAAAGAGCCACAGTTAAATTCAACTCCAGTCAGTTTCTGATTGATAACATTCATGATCAACTTTTTAGGTTTCCAATAAAAGGAATGTTTAGATATTCCTCAAATCTAGTGTATATGTTCTTGTTATTTCAGTCAAATAGGTTTTCATGTGCATTTCATAAATTAGACCAGGAAGAAAACCCACAGTCAGTGACCTCATGGACCTCATTGGTGAGGAAAAATTCAACAGAATTCAGCTTCAAGGACTTCATAGACTAGTTCTATCACCTAGTGGTTTGCATGTTGAACAACAACACAGAGACAAGGATCAATGAAGAAATTGAGAGAATCCTTCACCTTTCTAATCTAGCCAATACAAGGGATCGATATTTATACCAAAACCACATAGAGATAAGAGTGTATGGGTGTGAGCTACCACCTTACAGATTTCCAAAATACCTCCTTGTGAGGATTTTTGCATTAGAATACATAAGGCAAATGCTAAAATATGATGATGTCCACTTTGTTGCAGCAAAGAAGAAACAACAACTCAGAATCAAGACACACATTGGTCCATTCATCTGCAACAACAGATCAACAGGAGAAGAGGCAGATAACCTCTTGAAATAGATGAAGTTTACTTAGAGTTACTCTTGGGATTATGACCCATTTGGTGTCATCTCAGAGCTCATAGTAAAAAAAAAGAGCACTCCTTATGCTCACACACAAAATCCATAAGTGGAGAATTATATGAAAAAGATAGAATGGAATTAAAACACATTTCTAGAAACAGAGGAACAACCTGCCCCTGTCACTACTTCACATACCAACACACCTCAAAAGAATACAAAAAAGAGAGAAAGAAAGGAGCTTTATCCTTCAGTCATAGAGGTATCAGTCGAGGAATTCCAAGTTTGCAACAAAAGATCGAAGACCAGTCATGCACTAGACCTGCTCAAGGAAGGAGAAATGCAGTCCACCATAGTCATGGAGGGACCACACTCTTCATCCTTTTCAAACAGTCAGTTCATAGTGTCTACTTCATCATCTCAAAAAAAAAACAGACACTACTTTGTCAGCTGAATCAACTCATGAGAAAACATAGTCAAATATTTTTGGCAAGTACAAACAGATCAACCAGACAAATGAGCTCCTCAACAACATCACATATGCTCAGTTTTGGAAGCAGACCTCCACTACTCAACACAAGATGTTGTCAGCATTTGACACAGAGAGAGGAAAAATGAAAATGACATTCTTGCAAGCACAAGTTCCCCATCCTAAGACAATTGCAGACTATAAGAAGACTTCCTTTGAGTTTGATGTAAAGGATTCCCATCCAGTGGACCAAATGGACATGCATAGGTAGACAGGAGAGATGATATTCTCTACCTTTACAAACACCTCAATGACTGCTTCAAAGTTGTAGGTGTCCCTAAACAACATACAATCCCAATTGAAGCTGGAGAAAATCTCTTCTTTGGCTACGGACAACAAAATCAAATCATTAGAAGAATTGGTGTTGAAGACTGGGTATGACCCAAAAAATGTAAAGGAAGAAAAGGAATTATTTAAGAAGAATAATGTTCATATATCATCTCTGAGAAAGCAGCTAAAGCTTCCAGCTACAGAAGATTCACAAGCCAAAGTAGTGGTTGAGACTAAAGGCCACAAAGAAGAAATGTTGAAGCTTATCATGGAACAAAATGCACAGATAAGAGAAATGGAAACATAAATGGATAAAATGATAAAGGAAAAGGAAAAAAATGTGCAGATGGCCATGATCCCACTAGAGGCAATTCCTCTGACAGGAATTATAACAACAAAATCATCTACATCAACAAAGATTCCATCAACAATCGCAGTACAAGTTTCAGATGCATCTGAGAAACTTGTAATGTCCATGGAAGACATGTCCATCCAAGGGGAAGAGATCAGAAAATTGCAGGAAGAGGTAAAGAACTTGCAGGAGCTGAATTCAGTCACCAAGCAGAGATGCATAAGTCTCAAAGGCTTAGTAAACAATTACAACAACTTCAGAAAGAGACTGTCATGGAAAATACCTTAGCCCAAGCTAAGGAAATTATTTGGGTAGATATCAACAAGTCAATGTCAGAAATTTGGCTATCCATACAGATCATATTTGAACAACATGATTTAGTACAGAAGGTCAGAGGAGAAATTGAGATCATCAAAGAAGAGTTAGGATAGATACCCACAGAGGCCATTGAACTCATCAGATTTCTTAACTCCAAAAACAAGCAGAAGATAGAGGAACTGGAAATTGAAGACAGAACAAAGACCATCCTTGAGATCAAGAAGGTATTGACCAAGAAAGGATTGATGTTGCAGCTAGAAGAAAAGGCTCAAGTGATGGACATAGGAGTGTGGATATTTTCAGTAAGTTTCAAGTTCTACATAAGAAAGGTCTTCCTGGAATATTAGTACTCAATGACAAGCTGATCACTCTGTCAGATTACAAATAGAAGATGAGTGTAGTGGAAAAAGACAGTTCAAATTTTGCAGGGATACAGAGAAGCATTACTGGTAAATATTTCCTAGAGACATTATAGTTGGAGATAAGTATTCAACATGAGATAAAACATATCTTCATCACTAAGCCTACTTTTTCCAAATATACTGAAATGGATGAGATATACAGGAAGTTACTCAAGATTTCTATCCTAGGTAAAAAGAGATGGGAAGATCTATGTGCCTTACTTGAGTAAAGACATTTTTTGAGGTTCTAGTTGACATGGAGTAGCAAGCCAAAGTCAAAGAGATGAATCACCAACTACTTCCACCAAATCAACACCAAGGATCCGAGCAAATCAACAAATCCCTATATTTTGTATTTTAGAGATCTAATTAGTTACATATTTCCTCCATAATATCCTAGTCATTTATGACAGGATCTTATGTAAATAGTTTTATAAATACTTCTCCCTTCGAAGTATTAAGGATTGATTTTTGCACCTAGGAGCTATTGTGTAATTTTTCAAAGGATCGACCAGTAATAAAAAGGCTTATTCACATGATTCTTGTGTCATATTGTTGGTGATGTCTTTCTCTCTTTGTCAAATGTTTTCTTATGCTTTGTAATCATTTCATGTATTTCAAATTCTAATCATTAAAATAAAGTCATAAGAACATAATTTATCTTGTATACTATGTCTCTAGTTTTTTAATGATCTGTATGTCTTCATCTGAAACTAAGTGAAGGAATTCTTAACTACTCCTCTGCTTAGTGGACTTTCCCTTCTTTTCCATCTTATTCATTTCATTTAATCTGAATAGATCCAATAGATTTACTACCCTACCCTGTGAATAAAACCTTATAAAAATATGAATTTGATCCTCATCTTTAAGTACAGACCCCATAGCCCAATGGAAAATTAAGCATTCTTTCAACGAATTATTTCAAACAAACAAACAAAATTCGAACTGTCGGAACTAACCTAATATTTCAAACTAAAAAAAATCTAAATCTGACAGAGAGATCCCTCTCTGAAGCTGGCAGCGCTAGATCCCAGCTTCCAAAGTGGTTTGGTAGTTACCTCTATTAATTTCTTCTACAACCTATAGAAATTATAGAGTGATAACATAGTGGCAACCATACCGAGGACTGAACAAATTTTCCAATGTTATGAATTGTCTTCCCTAAGTAAGAAAAACATATTTCTGAACAATCAAAGATCTAAATTTCAAGAGATAAATGTTCATAGGTTGTAAAAATTTGTAAATAATTAATTAGGTTTTAAAGGTTTAATTTTTGGCATTAAAAAGAATTCACACCAGATCTCACCTTGATCGAGAACATGTAAAAGTAGTAGATAATCCTAAGAAATTGATTAGAAAAAGAAGTACATTAGAAAGTCAAGGGAGTAGTAGTCCTCCTCCTAGGGCCACCTCTCTTCCAGATAAGTTTTTCACAATCCAAGACATCCAGTTTGATATACCTTTTGAGCATAGCCTTTTCATAACCAAATATGATAGCTTTGTGGATGAAACAATTTTAGATCAAGCTATCCTCCAACCTAGAACACATGAAAGACACTCTCCTGGATCAAATCTTGATCAACAAATCCTTCAAAACTCTGAAAAGTTACAAGATATAGCATCATAATTTTATCAAGCTTTGCACAAAGCCTACATCCAATAGTCTGTTGAACTTTCTTCCCTAACCATCTCTGCTTCTTCTATCAATCCTCAATTATCTCATCCTATACCTTCTAGCCCAACTTCTTCCACATCTTCCACCACTTCTCCATCAATTTTACAGGTTACCATCCAGCCTGCCACGAGAGTTCCTACTATCCATCCTTCTCCACCAATCATGGAAACAAGATATGCTCCCCTTGTTTTTTCCGCACCCTTACACAATATGCCACGGGATTATCAAACTAGGATTCCTCAGTTTGATAGCACTAGAAGTATGATTGCACAACAACATGTTGACAAGATGAATGACTTCTTTGACTTGCAAGAAGTAGATGAGGAAGATGTCAAAATGAGGTTGTTTACTCAAAGCTTAACTGGTGAAGTTAAGAAATGGTTCAAAACCTTACAGGCTGCTAGCCTTAATGACATTACTGCCTTTCACCAATATTTTCTCAATAGATGGGAAGTTAAGAAAAATCCACTTCAAATATTATCTGAATATGAAAATATTAAAAGAAACCAAGGGGAAAGTGTACAGGATTAATGCACTCGATTTAACAATCTTTATAATGCAATTCCAACAAATATTCAACCTCCTTAAGGCCTATCTTTGATCAAATTCCCTGATGGTTTTGATGCTGACATGTCTTATCAATTGAGAGAGATAAAACCTACAACTTTGGAAGAAATGAAAAATGTGTTGTGAGTGTAGAGGCAAATCTTGGCTAAGAGAGCTAGATAGAGAACAAAAATGAGAGTATATATCAAAGATGAACCATCTATTTCCACTATTGATGCTAAAATAGACTCCTTAGTCAGAACTATGAAAAGAATGATGGAAAGATCATAAATCATTGATAGGAATCCACCTAGAGAAAATAACCTGGTTCCCAAATCAGAAATCCTAATTTCAGGAGAAATCCACCCCAAATCAGACAAAGAGAACCTAGAGAACAAAGAGAACAAAGAGGCCTAGATCAATAGATTAGACCTCCTTTCCAAGAAAAATATGTTGATGAAGGGGAAGAAACAATTGAGGGACTTGATGATGTTCACATTAATCTTATGGGAATAAACGATAATGATTCTATTTTTCTTACCCAAGAAGAACGTGATATTTTCCTCCTTTCACAAACTGAAGTTGATGAGGAGGAATCAGAAAAACAAGCTTTTGAAAATGAAATAATGGAAGTTCATAGACAATATAACTTGAGAAGTAAGAATTCCAATGATAATCCAACCAAGAAAGCTTCTGACTTTAAAAAGACAGTAGATACATCGGTCAAGAAAGTTCTTGATAGCCCTCCAAAGAAAAACTCAGAGGTCCCAACCAAAAGGATATTTGACTCTGTATAAAAAACAACTCAAATTGATGTTCCCTCCACCAGCCAGCCCAAAGATACTTCACAAAAGAATGTTGTTGAGAAATCATATATCCCTAATCAAAACAAAACTCCAACCTCATTCAGCCTGGAAAGTGAATTGGCAAAAACTCAAGATAGCTATTCCTCTAACAGAGTTAATAAATAATAATGCTTACAGATCACGAGTGATAAAATATCTGAACATAGATCCAGTGATAAATCAGAAGCAAGAACAACAACATGGAGGAAAAGGCTCACTAGCCAACACTAAATTATTCACTCCAATGTTACATATTTATAGTACAATGGGTGATGCCACCTCATAGAGATATTTCCTCTAGATCCTAAAATAATGCATGATGACTAGGCTAGGCAATCTTAACTAACTCATTAGTCATCACTTGAGGATATATTACTAATATCCTAAATGAATAATACAAATATAGGTGACAATTTAGACTTAGTGATTGGTAAAGGT
>ML778680.1:231250-255676 GCA_009831015.1 Picea engelmannii
TGAATAATACAAATATAGGTGACAATTTAGACTTAGTGATTGGTAAAGGTAAGCCATAGGCTAATAATCCCCCCCTCAATCACAAGTCCGATCAATAATACCAACAATAAAGCATAAATTGGTATCAATTCCAAGTCTTCATATTAAAACTCTTGTGATGATCCTCAATGAAGAACTACCTGAAAAAACCGCCAATCTGGATGTTGAACATGTTCATTTGAAATGAACTGGAAGAGAGCTGAGATATGGAAGTGAACAACTGCAATATCAAAACATTCCCTGATTGCTTGACAATTTGATCATTTTGCCAAGTATTTTAGCTAGAAGAATCTGATGTCTTCTGCTAATTGGTGAACATGTAGTATCACCACTCTACTATCAGTGTATCACTGAAAGTGCTCTCTGAATTTGTGGTTTAGGATAACCACTGACCAATTGATACCATGTATCTGATGGTTTTTGGATAACCACTAACCAAACTTGACATTTTTAGGTGTCCAACAACATCCCAATGTATAATGTGTATGATTCAATTGCAAGTCATTGAACCATAATCTTGTCAAAGCCTGTCATCTCTGGAAAATCTCACAATGTAATCATGTGAGCCAGGATGCATGCAAATTGTTTACTTTATGTAAACTCCAATCTGATGAGAGCGAACCAAGAGAAGTGAATCAACTTCTAGTTTGACACATCCCAGAAAAATGCCTAACAACTCAATCAAATGCCAAGCTGCAATGCATAAGGATCCTCTTGTCCTCTGCTAGGTCGAATGACCATCTATGTGAACCAAATATTCACATCATTTCTCTCAAAATAAAAAATCTATATGATTCAACTTAAACTTATTGAACCATAATTCTGCCAAAGTCTATCATCTACAGATCACAGTTTCCCATTTGGCAAATTTCATGCCCATCTGGCATATTTGATGTTTGTTGTTGTCGAAACTTTATGTCTGACAACCATCTTCAATTCCATAATCAATTCCCCCCTTTGTCAGATGAAAGGAGAGACCAAAAGTGGTTTCATGAACCATCTTCACTGGAATTTTGAACTCCCCCCCTTAAGGTGCATGAGAGTTATATCATTGTACTCCCCCCTTCTAGACTCAAGAGAGTACCATACTTGTTTCATTTGAATACAACAAAAAGTGGGCATGTGGAAACAACCACATGTTATCTCATCCTGTGAGGGCCATGCTCGAAAGCTACGCCATAAGGGGACCACTTATGTGAGGTACAAAAATGTTATGTGCTACAAGATTAGTCTTTACTCGAGATTTAATTCTACGGTAAGACTTATATAATCACTTGGTTGTTGATGACCATTTCCAAGGATCAATCCACTCATAGTGAATCTTCAATCTTGCAGGTTTCTTCAGTGTTGAATATCTATCTGAAGAATGGTTATGCTTGCCACAATGCTAGCAAGGATGGAGATCAAAACACTGATTCTCCTTGTGACCAACTCGATTACAATGTTGGCACTTATCATTCTGATGCTGAACTTGAACAGGTGAAGTTGAAGCTTCTTGAAGGAATCGAGCACTTTAGAACATGATTGGTCTGGAATAATCGATAATATGAAAGGTAACTTCCTTGTCATATCCAAGTCCTATTCTATTCTTGTTGTAGATGATTTCTTCCCAAGGTCTGATGATGGGCTTGGAAAGAGTATTCTGAACCTATTGTTTTGAAATCCATGGAAGTGGATTTACTGCATGTTGATGCATCATTGAAAGGTTTTCTTTACTGAAATCAAAAGAAAATTGAAATGAAGGTTCATGAATAGATTCAACTTTGTCTGAAACTAATTATGAAGTTGTATCACTGTATTGTTCCTTCACTGGTTGTTGATTAAAAACAACACCATCATCATCATAGAGAGGGTTGTGCTAAACAAAAACTAGTTCAGAACACTTCACTGGCTGTTGATTTTTGAGATCTATCAACTCATCATTCAATAGCTGAGATAGAGATTGAAGAAGTCTAACTTTAGCTTGCGTCACTTACAAACAAGTTAGCACTGATTGAAGAGTTGTTTTGTTCCATATCACTATGTTGTCTTCAATGGTGTTTATTAGAGTGTTCAGTAACTTTAATAATTCATGACTTCGCTCCATTTGAACACACTCGCTTGAACTTCTCGTTCACTTGTTCTTCTCGCTCGCTTGAATTTATTTCTCGCTCGCTTGTACTTGATTTGCTTGAACTTGCTTCTAGGAAGTTGAGGATGTCGGTTACCACCAAAAATTCACCCAAAAATTTGATGTTTACAATGATTTGAGTTTCAAGTACTCATCCTTGTCAATTACGACTCAAAATGACAATGAATCTTGGGTGTCGGGTTCAACCGAGAATGCTCCCAATTACAAATTCAACTTCACTTGATTTATAAACACAAGTAAACTTACCAAATGACTATTTTCAAGTTACAATAAATCATGATTCTTAAGTTGAATTAATCTTCAAATTTTAATGTGTTTTGGAGCTTTAGAGTCCAGTCCACCTTTGATGTGTTGCACCTTTCATTAATTTCTTGATTGGCATGAATTTGTGTGCCTGAATATTCTTTGCATATGTTTGTTTGTTGAATGTCGATTTGATCAACAACTTGGATGATGTGTGGTGTTTTTTTTTCCAAATGTAATGTGTCAAAGAGTAGACACAAATTATTATCTTCAAAGATAAAATCTTTATCGCATACACACACAAAGAAATGTGTTCCTAAGATCCCCTTATTCTATTTTGGGTGGATCTTGGACACTTCAGCACAAAAAAAAATGAATTTTATTGTAGGTATTTCTTTTATGATTAGAATACAAATAGAAGCCTTTGATGGTCTTCACATCCAAATTCAACTTATAAGAAGAACCTGATAACTCCTTTTTTACAAAGTTTGGAAAGCACTAGGCCTACGATCATTTTGCATATAAGTCTTCATAGGCAAAACATGGGTTTAAAAATCCTTTTGTTTTACAAAAGAGAAACATGGTTTCTTCTCCATATTCTTTTAAACCTTTACAAAGCTATAATATGCCACTGCAACATCAAATCTATCAACCCATAGGAATTTATAATGCAACAATTATTTTACTTGTTATTCCAAAGACAATGGAAATCATCACCCAATCAAAGCAATTGCCTAAAAGAATTTTGATCTGCCTCAGTTTGATCAAATCGTACTCTTGGAGGTTCATATCACTGAAGATATTGAAGACTCTATCGTTGAATACTGATATCATTCAACGATGTTGTAACCCGAGGATTTTCCCTTTTTCTACATGGCCTCGCTCTACTCCGATTCCTGAAGGCTCGAGATATTTATGGAATTTGATGAGACGTTTCCTAAATTCGAGACATCCGGAGAAGGGGGAAAATTTCATAAAGGTGACACTTGATCAACTTTCTACCAAACAAGCAGAGGACACGGCAACGGTCACACCAGCTATTAAAATTTTTGACCAGCAGTTATTTATACATAAGAAGAGTATTCTCTCAGGAATCCCGAAAAATGTTGTTGTCACTCGTGCTTTAGGAATCAGCCTCGATGAAGGTGTGTTTATCGAAGCTCGATTTTCAGAGTGTAACAGTTGACATATCATTCCCCTTGGTACTCTCAAGGATGTTCGGTTCCTCTCTTGCTTTCGTTTCAAGCTTTGGTGGATGGCACAAAAAATGGGGAAATATGCAAAGGAAATCCCTATTGAGACTCAATTCTTGTTGTTGGAAAGCAAGGTTGGATCCTTACCAAGAAAAGGAATAGACTATGGATCCCGTGGAAAAATGAGTTACACTATTTTTCTACCTCTGACGGAGGGACCATTCAGGGCGTCTTTACAAGGAAATGAAAAGGATGAACTAGAACTATGCTTTGAGAGTGGAGACCCTGCCATCACATCATACTCTTTCACACATTCTCTATTTATTACTATAGGAACATACCCATTTAGATTAATTAAAGATGCAATAAGGGCCATGGAGCTTCACTTACAGACATTCCTTCACAGAGATGAGAAGAAGATGCCCGAAATTGTTGACTGCTTTGGATGGTGTACCTGGGATGCATTTTACACAGATGTTTCTGCCGAAGGAGTAGAGGATTTTCTTTCACAAACGCGTCTGTTAGCGCTGGAGGTCACTCCTGGATTGCTAGCAGGAGTAGAGCCCAGCGCCCATCAGTTTTAAATGTCACGGTTTAATAGATGGGTGATCAAATGGAGATAAAGGCTCAAGGGAATACTACTCTAACTCAGGGACTGTGTCTGGGACGTAAGTAACAAAGGAGGTCTCGACTTAACTTCAGCCAGTGAGTTAATTAAAAGGTGAATAGGTGGAAGACTTGATAAGGAGAGTGAACAAACGGCTCTGGGCAATAGGCTTACTGCGGTTTGTAGGAGAAAAACTCTGAACGCAGGATCCTCCTGGTTCAGGGCTTCAGGAAACTGAAAAGAAGACTTGACTGGATCCTCCAATTCCAAGTCACTCAATGCTGGGAAAATCACAAGAACTGGTTAAAGACAACGCAACCATTACAGTGATCCATTACAACATCATCCTATAATGGCTACAGCTCGACTGGATCCTCCAATTCCAAGTGGCTCTAACGCAGTGTAAACAAAGACGTAAAAGGAAACTGGCATTCATAAAGCGAGAAGTCTCAAAAGTCTATACATGACCAGAACTACAGTGCTTCATTAAAACATTACAACCGGGAGCTCTGCTCAACCATTGATAGCTTACAAAATGGAAAAAAATGCCTACATATACTTCAGCCAAAATCCGCCTGGCAACAGTATCTCAGGACTTTTAATGGGGGTCATTTCCTCAATCAAATCTGTCCTCTGGACTCCTGTCATATGCTTTTTCAATTCAGCATGGCTCGCGCCAGGGGGTAGCTGAGCCTCTTTTAATGTTTGAATTGGCATGCTCAGGCTCTCTTGGCGAGTTGAAGACTTGGTGTGACCTTTGTGCAGAGAATCGGTACAAAGGGACCCTCCTGGGTAAACTCTGGACGGAACCTCCATACTCTTGCAATAAATGGGTGACGCGAGGCTTCACCTACCTTCCTTATCCTTTTCTGCTGAGCCAAAATGGCTCCTTGAATTCCCTTGGGAAACACTGCCGCAACAACCCGATCCACAGGTCCTTTCCAACCTCTTCACGGCCTCCAGCACCTGACCATGGTCATCCCTGACTCTGTATCAGGGATCGGGGTTTCGCGATTCCTGCTATCAAGAGCTCTTGACCCTTTGAATTCCTGATCACCAATTCTCCGATGAGCACGTGCATGGGTTAGCCCTCCTGGCTATACTATCATCCATATGACCACCTCTTATGTGACCTGAGCCGAACCTCTATCGGGGTTTCGGTGCTTTTGATGCCTCGATACACAAGTGTCCGGGAGTCGCGATTCTCTGATTTCCGATGGCTCCTTGCGTGCTAGCCCCCTGACTATGCCCTAGTCCAAATGACTGTTACCACATGCTCGCGGCCTTATAGAATTCCATCAGAGTTTCGGGGTTTGCGAGGTTAATGTTCACGCATCCTCCGGATTCGCGATTCCCCGATCCCCGATGGCTCATGGCCATTGACATGTCAATGACCCCTTCCCCGACTCAAAAGTTTTCCACCTGTCATCTGTCGACTTCCGTGGCCCCATATTCTTGGTGTTGGGATCCTCCCTGCTAATGCTGATCTCCTCGCCACGCATCCTTCGGATGAACGGTCCCTATTAATTCTGGGGGATTTGGGACTCTCGCTGCTTGGTTTTTATTTCTCGTCCCCAGACAAGAAATATCACTAACATTTGGCTCCATGGGGGATAGAATCGTCCCTGCGATGCTCTATGAACACTTTTGCAGATTCAGTGCCTTCCTGTTGGGCTATGGAGTCAGGCTCAAAACCTCCCACTGCTGAAAATACAAGCTGAAAAATAAAAACAACGAAAAGCAAAAAAGACAATATTTACAAAAGATAGGAGCCATGGATGGCTCAGACAATATATTTTTTAAGAAAATGCCCATTCACTGGGCTGTCGAACACCTCTTCACCCTCCAAATCCTGCAACCGATATGTGTTGTTTGAAAACACTTCAAGGATCCTGAATGGCCCAAACCAGAGGGCATCAAACTTATTGTGCTTGCCCCTGTCCTACCTGGGCGCGTCCCATTTGAGCACCAGATCACCTTGCTCGAATTCTTTCTTTCTGCCCCTCCCATCAAAAACTTGCTTGACCTTTTGTTGATGATCGTAGGCCTTGTTCATGACCTGCTCTCTAACCTGTTGTATTTCCACCATCTGGTGAATCCGTCTGACCATATGGTCAGGCTCTCTGTCAATATCCTGGAGGAATTTCGCCACTGATAAAGCGAGCTGAGTCGGAAAAACGACCTCTATTCCGTAAACAAGTTGGAATGGTGAGACGCCCAGGGACTTCTTAGTTGTCACCCGATCAACCCATAGAGCAAATTTGAGCTTCGAATCCCAGGCCCTTTTATTGTCTTCCAGTAATTTCTTAATGATCTTGATCAGACTTTTATTGGAAGACTCTGTCAATCCATTCCCCTGAGGATAATAGGGAGTAGAGTGAATCAGCGAAATCTCAAACTGTTCATAGAACTTGACCAGAGGATCATACCTGAAGGGGGCGGCGTTGTCAGTGACAATCTTGCTAGGGCAGCCAAACCTGGCTATGATGTCCTCCAGTAAGCTGATAATTTCTTTGTGAGAAGTGCTCCTAGTGGGGACAACCTCTATCCATTTGGTGAAATAATCTGTCGCCATGAGGATCCATCGGTGATGGCCACTTGAAGGAGGATGAATCTCTCCAATGAAATCCAATCCCCACTGCTGAAAAGGTGTTGAAACCACTACAGGCTTTAGTGGCAGAGATTTGAGCTATTGCTTACCGGAGAAATTCTGGCATTCAATGCAGGCTATGACTGCTCTGCAGACATCAAGGAATAGAGTGGGCTAGTAATATCCAGCTCGAAGGATCTTATGGGCTGTTGTCTTCCAAAAATGATTCCCCCCACAAAGGTCGCTGTGGAAATCAAATGTAACTTGTTGGGCTTCTTGTGGGTCCAGGCATTTTTAAAATACCCCTAAAGGGTCCTTCCAGTACAGGGTTTGGTCGATGAGGCAATACCTGACTGCCTTGAGATTTAGATCCCTTGCCCTGTTTTTCTCCATCCCATCAGGAGGCCTCAATTCTTGCAGAAAATACAAGATATCCTTGTACCAGAGGCATGCTGCTAGTGACAAGTCGGTCTGAGAATTCTTGCCGGATGATTCAGCTTGCGGGCTTTCTGAACAGACGTCGATGGAACAAATCCCCAAATATTTGCAATTTGATTCGGCAAGCAGCTTGGCTAAACCCTGCCCCTTTATCAAATTGGTGGGCTTAATCTCCAGATCGAATTCTAGGATCTTAGCGATCCATTTACCCCTTCTTCCATCTATGTCGGGCTGTATAAGAATATCCTTCACAGAGGCTGAAGGAACATATGCAGTGATCTTTGAGTGCAAGACATAGACCCTGAAAGCCTTGAGAGATTTCACTAAGGCATAGACCTGCTTCTCCATGATCTCGTATCGAAGCTCTGCATCCCTCAGTGCCTTGCTGAAGAAGGCGATGGGCTGCTCACGTCCTTCCTCGTTCCTTTGCAATAAAATTGTTTCCACCGTATCAAAAGAAGCGAAGGAGAAAATTATAAACTCTTTGTAATAGTCCGGACGGATAAACACAGGCACCTCAGTCAACGCCCTTTTAATTTTCTCAAAAGAGGCCATGGGCTCAGTGGTCCATTTCACTTCGTTTCCTTTCCTGAGCATGGCCGTGATGTGTCTCACTAGCTTGGAAAAATTCGAGACAAATCTCCTTAAAAAATTAATTTTCCCCAAAAAGGCTTGAACCTCTTTTGTGGACCTGGAAAGCGACAAAGCTTGAATCGCCTCCACCCTGCTGGGATCAATTCTCACTCCCTTTGCCGATACTATATGCCCCAATAACTTCCCCTCCTTCATAGAAAACAACGACTTCTTTGGGTTCAAAGACAGGCCGAACCTCCGACACTTCAGGAAAACTTTCTTCAAGTGGCGGCAGTGCTCCTTATCTGTCCTGGAGAAGACCATGACGTCATCAAGATATATTACCACAAACTGGTCCTTCTCTCTGATGAAGGCTATGTCCATGGCCCACTGAAAAGTTGCTCCTGCATTCATCAACCCGAAGGGCATTTTGGCATACATGAATGTGCCCCAAGGAGTGGTGAAGGTCGTTTTTTCCCTGTCTCCAGGCATGACTGATATCTGATTGTAACCAGAGAAGTCGTCGATCATGGATATTCTAGAGGCACCAGTGACCTTCTGCAATATGTGCTCCATGTTGGGCAGGGGATAATTGTCTTTCCTCGAGATCCTATTCAGGTTCCTGAAATCAACACAGAGTTTGATCTCGCCACTTTTCTTCCTTACCGGGACCAAATTGGCCACCCAGTCGGAATATCTCAAGGGGACAATAATCTAGGGATCTAGCAGCTTCTTCACTTCTTTCTCCATGACAGGTAGCAACATGGGATTTATCTGCCTCAGCTTCTGCTTGAATGTCTTAGCATCCTCCTTCAGCGGGATCTTGTGTTCAATGACTGACGTGTCATACATTTTAAGGTCTTCATAGGTCCATGCAAATACATTAGCGAATTCTTTCAACAGCTTGGTATATTCGGCTCTCTGCTCCTTGGTCAAACTCATTGACAGCTTGACAAACTTAGGCTCCTACGACGTGTCGATGTTGCACTCAGCTGTGTCAGCATCATCACTGGACACTCTCCCCTTTATTGCCACATCATTCCCGTCGAACAACCTCTCTAATGGGACCAGACCCTTTGGGATGTGATTGTTAGGCAATTGAATAATGTCATGCTTCGCTATCTTACTCAACAACTTACCCCCATCGAGCTCTTCCTCGGAGGCAGGATCTTGGTCGATATGCATCTCTGAGAATTCTTCGGCAGTCTCCAAGAACCTCTTGATCTCAAGATCATCCTCAAACACCTTCCAATGTTTGACGTTGTCAGGTATGGAGGGCCTGTATTTTACTTCTACATCGTACCTCAATTTGGGCAGCAAGGGTACTTTGAAAACGCTCGCTGATGTTGCCAGGGAGTCTGCGACTGTATTCTCTTCTCTCGGGATGAAAGAAATATTAAATGCTGAGAAGAAATTATCAATTAGATCCCATGCCTCATTCTTGTAACTCCTGAGTCGGGGATGCTTGGCCTGATATATGCTTCTGATCTGTTGGACTACCAGCTCGGCATCTCCGAACACTGCTATCTCTTGAATTCCCATCTCCCTTGCGGCTCTTAATCCCAGGATAACAGCTTCATACTCTGCCACATTGTTAGTGGTTTCGAATTCCAGCTTATATGATATGGATGTGGTCTCCCGAGAAGGTGACACAAGAACCACCCCAGGTCCAACACCATCTCGGAAACAAGCTCCATCGAAAAACATTTTCCAGATTGGGGTGATGGAGGGAGAGGCTTCGGGGGAAACAGTGGGCTTCTTTCTGAGTTTGAGAGGAGGCTCGGGGGTATGGGTGAGCTGTAGTAAACTGGAGCCTAAATCAGTGTCCAAGGCAAAGATGGGATTATTGGTAGGGTTGGCTTCATCACTGATTATGTAGGTCAATTGAGCTTCCCTGTAGAGTCTTCTATGTTCTCCTCCAAACAATGGGACAGTGGCATATGTTAGGTCCATCTGCAAAGTTCCCCCTATTCTTTTAATCCAAGACCTTGACAACAACATATCGAACTTGGGGGGGAAGTCAGCCACTACGATATCCATGACCACACTTTTCATGGGCAGTTGAAACAAGGTCACTACCAGGTCTTTAATAACTCCAAGACACTGAACTCTCCTAGAGTCAAAAGAATAGAGGTCATGATAGGATCGGGTGACTTCTAGCCCTAGTTATTCCATGACGGTTTTGGGCATGAGGTTGTGAGAGGCCCCTGAATCAATTAAACAATTGTGCAACACTTTATAATGTATGTTCAGGGACGTGTAGAAGGGAGGGGATGAATCGTCTCTATCTTCTACCATGGGACCTAGGACAACTGTTGGCTTCTCATCTTGGAGATTTATGGAGTCTGTGGGAAGGCAGGGAGCTTCGGGCTGCAACAACTTAGAGAAGTGCTTCTTGAAGTCTTCATGTTGTATAAGCTCGGTGAGGGGCATAGGGATTCTGATATTTTGAATCTCCTGCTCGAAATTAAATGAAGATGCAGGCTTTGGAATTTCTCTTGTTTTAGGAACATGATTCTGAATAATAGAAGAGGGGGGTTGGGCCTTCTTACCTCTGTAAGCGACTACTACTTGATTAGAAGGCTTCTCTGTCCCAGCGAACTGCTCAGGACCATCGGGTGCTGTTGTCTTCTTGTCGGACCTCAGGTTATACCTGCCTCGACCACCGCTAACCTTGTCTCCTTTGCTCAATTCATTTAGCTGACTATTCATGAGTGACTCCTCGTATGCTGATTGAGCCAAATGAGGGAAATGGGGCGTCTCTCTGAAGCAATGGATTTCAGGACCAAGTTCCTTTGTTTCCCTTTCTTCCTCATCGGTCACCAAATTGTTTTGGAAAGGGGCCTGAATTCTCTGGTCCTCTCTGTCTCTTCCCCTCTCTCTTTGCATATTCGGGGGAGTAAAATTATTTGGCCTCCAGAATCCTCCTTTATTTTCGGCGATTTGAGGGCCTTTATATGCTTGCCTCCCTTCCACCCTCATCCTCTCCATCTCTGCAGACAGAGAATTCACGATCTTGGTTAGTTCGTCCACTTGAGGGTGGGATACCAACGATCCAGAGGTTGAGGTTTCCGACCTTCCCTTTCTTCTGTCTGTGTCGGACTTGTTTCTCAGTCTGTCAGCTGCTAATATGTTGGATTCCACTTCTATGGCCGCATCTTGCATTTGGGTTAAGGAGGTGGCTCTTCTTTCTCTCAACAAAAGGTAGAAATCAGGGTCAAATGCACCAGCATATGAAATTTGGGCAGAGGCTTCTGAGGGCTTTATCTCTGTAGGAATTTTATTATACATTTTATTAAATATTTTGGAGAAGTCAGAGATAGACTCTCCTTCCAATTTCTGCAAAGACCCGAACTCTATCATGTAATACATAAAATCCTTCCTGTCTCCCCACTGTCTCAGAAAAGCGCTATCTAGAGCTTCAATCCCAGTGATAGACTCTGGAGCCAATCCTCTAAACCACTTCCTTACCTCACCATCCAAGCTCTGGATGAAAACTCTAATCCAGACATCTTCATTTTCAATGTTGAGGTTGTCTGCATAACTGTAGAAAGCAGCCAGGTGCTCTTCAGCAGTTATGTCTCCTTCCCCAGTGAACTTGGGCATGTATTTCAAGTAATCCCCAGCAGGAAGAGGATTCACAGGATGGGGTAGGATTAAGGGAGCGTATCTAGCAGCGACTATGGCATCCATTCTATTCGGAGGGGGATTAGCACCGGCCATAGGAATGTTAGGTGGGGGAGAGATGGGAGAAGAAGGAGTATGTGAAGGGGCTAGCGGGAGTAAATCTCGGAGTGGGGTGGGGAACAAGAGGTGATTCAAGGAACGGGCTACCGAGCTCCAGTCGGCAGGTTCTCCTCCCTGTGCAGGAGTAGGGAAATCTTCTGAGGTCGGGGGTCTACGCCAAGGTACAACTTCAAAGGAGAGGGGAGTGACAAAGTCTTGTCCCTCTGGTCCCGGACTAGGACAGGAAAACTCAACAGGAACACTCCCAAAATTTAAGAAACGGGAAACTGTAGAAACGGGCCTGTCAAATAACTGAGGAGGAGAAAAAGGAGCTCCAACAAAAGGATATGGTGGATTACCTGGTTCGGTGATGGACACTTCTTCTTCAGAGGCCTTTCCCATTCTGAGCACCGCCTCTGGATCCATTTCAGGTGTAGCTAGAGGCAGCTGTGGGTGAGACCGCGTATGCCTGCCTCTGAAAGCCACAATTAACAGAGTAGGTTCTCCCCAGCGGAGTCGCCACAATGGAGTCGCCAAGTGCAAATTAGAAATCTGAAAGGCTCTGATAATCCAATGCACCTTCGGATTCAGAGGCTCAATGTCATTCTACCCAGGGAAAAATCTTCAATTCCATCCCCGACAACGGCGCCAGAAATGTTAGCGTTGGAGGTCACTCCTGGATTGCTAGCATGAGCAGAGCCCAATGCCCATCAGTTTTAAATGTCACAGTTTAATAGATGGGTGATCAAATGGAGATAAAGACTCAAGGGAATACTACGCTAACTCAGGGACTGTGTCTGGGACGTAAGTAACAAAGGAGGTCTCGACTTAACTTCAACCAGTGAGTTAATTAAAAGGTGAATATGTGGAAGACTTGATAAGGAGAGTGAACAAATAGCTCTGGGCAACAGGCTTACTGCAGTTTGTAGGAGAAAAACTCTGAACGCAGGATCCTCCTGGTTCAGGGCTTCAGAAAACTGAAAAGAAGACTTGACTAGCTCCTCCAATTCCAAGTCACTCAGCGCTGGGAAAATCACAAGAACCAGTTAAAGACAACGCGACCATTACAGTGATCCATTACAACATCATCCTATAATGGCTATAGCTCGACTAGATCCTCCAATTCCGAGTTTCTCTAACGCAGTGTAAACAAAGACGTAAAAGGAAACTGGCATTCATAAAGCGAGAAGTCTCAAAAGTCTATACATGACCAGAACTACAGTGCTTCATTAAAACATTACAACTGGGAGCTCTGCTCAACCATTGATAGCTTACAAAATGGCAAAAAATGCCTACATATACTTCAGCCAAAATCTGCCTGGCAACAATATCTCAGGACTTTTAATGGGGGGTCGTTTCCTCAATCAAATCTGTCCTCTAGACTCCTTTCATATGCTTTTTCAATTCAGCATGACTCGCGCCAGGGGGTAGATGAGCCTCTTTTAATGTTTGAATTGGCGTGCTCAGGCTCTCTCGGCGAGTTGAAGACTCGGTGTGACCTTTCTGCAGAGAATCGGTACAAAGGAACCCTCCTGGGTAAACTCCGGCCGGAACCTCCATACTCTTGCAATAAATGGGTGACGCGAGGCTTCACCTACCCTCCTTATCCTTTTCTACTGAGCTGAAATGGCTCCTTGAATTCCCTTGGGAAACACTTCTGCAACAACCCGATCCACAGGTCCTTTCCAATCTCTTCACGACCTCCAACCCCTGACCATGGTCATCCCTGACTCTGTATCGGGGATCGGGGTTTTGCGATTCCTGCTGTCAAGAGCTCTTGACCCTTTGAATTCCTGATCACCGATTCTCTGATGAGCACGTGCATGGGTTAGCCCTCCTGGCTATACTATCATCCATATGACCGCCTCTTATGTGACCTGAGTCGAACCTCTGTCGGGGTTTCGGCGCTTTTGATGCCTCGATACACAAGTGCCCGGGAGTTGCGATTCTCCGATTGCCGATGGCTCCTTGCGCGCTAGCCCCCTGACTATGCCCTGGTCCAAATGACCGTTACCACATGCCCGCAGCCGTATAGCCTTCCATCGGAGTTTCGGGGTTTGCGAGGTCAATGTTCACGCGTCCTCCGGATTCGCAATTCCCCGATCCCCGATGGCTCATGGCCATTGACATGTCAACGACCCCTTCCCCGACTCGAAAGCTTGCCACCTATCATCTGTCGAATTTTGTGGCCTCATATTCTTGGTGTTGGGATCCTCCCTGCTAACGCTGATCTCCTCGCCACGTGTCCTTCGGATGAACGATCCCTATTAATTCTGGGGGATTCGGGACTCTCGCTGCCTGGTTTTTATTTCTCGTCCCCAGACAAGAAATATCCTTAACAATGTCTACATATCTTATGGCTCTGTTCGTTTCCACACAGATTTCAAAACCCCAAGAACCTTGATCTGACAAATCAAACAACATTATCAGGATCTCGTTGCTGGAAGATGCCAAAGAACTCCATATCGAAATTTCTCTTGAATGTGCCAACTTTATATTATTATGTTGGTGTAGATCTCTACAAGAAATGAATCACTATGAATAGATCGCATTCAAGAGGCGTAGATCTTTGGCAGATCCACATGTAGCTATTGCAGTGAAGTCGTGTTCTTCAAAATCACTGTGTATTTCTCTTTCTTACTTTCGCTCCATGCTTCTGCTGAATCTCAGATCGAATTCTTCTCAGCCAAAGAAACGAATATAGATCTTTCAGATCATTGGATATTTGAGCAGTCACTATAGTAGATCTACATCTTCCTTTCTTTAGATCCGTGACTCAGACAGGTGGGCAATAAATGAAGAATCTTTGCTTCTTCTTCCAATCTACAAGTGGCCTCTTCAATCTGCAGCAAGATTTTGTCCTTACTCCTGCACCTCTTCTGGCAGGGCTCTGCATACAACTAAGTATTGGCGATGACTCCTTTTTCTAGGCTCTAGGCACTCTTCTTCTTCACGCTCAAAATAACTAAAAAAAAATAACTCTCAGCTTCAACCAGGCTATCTAGAATCTCCAGTCAAAATTGCATATTCAAAACGATCGTTCTTTTTTTGCGGTTACAAGAGAATTGAAACTATACACTTAACAAATATTATCTACCTCTCTACTCCTATTCCTACCTCTCAACACTACCAGGCCCTTAAGAACTAAGAAGCTTTGATACCAATTGATAAATTAGAAAGAAGAACAACAACATGGTGGGAAAGGCTCACTAGCCAACACTAAATTATTCACTCCAATGTTACATATTTATAGTACAATGGGTGATGCCACCTCATAGAGAGATTTTCTCTAGATCCTAAAATCACGCATGATGACTAGGCTAGGCAATCTTAACTAACTCATTAGTCATCACTTGAGGATATATTACTAATATCCTAAATGAATAATACAAATATAGGTGACAATTTAGACTTAGTGATTGGTAAAGGTAAGCCATAGGCTAACATCCAAGAATGGGTATAGATATAGTAAACATTGTTGATGATCAACTAGATTTATTATTTGGGCTTGAAGTTGATGGAAAACCTGAAAGTGGTGTTGTACCTCCTTTTTATATCAACTTAAATATTCATGATAAGACATTGCACAATTCCATGCTAGATTCTGGTGCTTCTCACAACCTTATGGCTAAGGCTATTATGGAGAAAATAGGACTTGATATAACTAGACCTTACAAGGATTTACATTATTTTGATTCAAGTAGATTTAAATGCATAGGTCTTATCAAAGATCTGTGTGTTACTTTGGCACAAATCCCAGCCAAGATCATCGTAATGGACATAGTTTTTGCAAACATACCTCCTAAGTATGGCATGTTATTGTCTCACTCATGGGGAGACAACTTACAAGGTACCCTACAACTATACATGTCTTATGCCACCATTTCATTATTTGGTCAGTAGAGGAGATTATATAGGGAGACATTGATGAAATACATGGTCAGTAGTTAGGATAAACCACATAATTATCCATTATATTTTGTTCATTTAGACCTTGACTCTTTTATTTTATACAATGATGGAGACATGGAAAGACAAATTGTCAATCTGGAGGATGATGTTTATAACTTGGAGGAAAACAAAACAACCCCTAAAGAAGACAAAACAATGATGATACAATATGATGAACCGAAAGAACCTTTGTGGAGTTTATACTTTGATGGTGCAATTAGTAAGGAAGGATCAAGAGCTAGAGTGTGGATTTCAAATTAAAAAACAAGACATACAAAAATCTATTCCTACAAGTTGAATTTCCAGTGTACCAACAATATAGCTGAGTATGAAGCCTTAATGCTAGGTTTGCAATTGTTAAAAAGGCTTGGTGCTAAGAGAATTTCAATAAGGGGTGATTTTGAACTCATAATAAAACAAATCAAAGGTGAATACTCTGCTAAACACCCAAGACTGAGAGTGAAATAAATGTTGTTCTATATTTCTTGCAGTGCTTTACTGAATATGATTTGCAATCTATTCCCAGAAACCAAAACATTCTTGTTGATGGTCTGGCTACCTCAACAGCCACTTGTAAGATACCATTTCATCCTAATCATCAGTATACAATTGAAGTGAAGTGCAGACCTGTTGTTGCAGAAAACATTAGGTATTGGCAATTTTTTTGAAATGATGAACAGATTGAAAGTTTTTTGCAATCAAAAAATGAGTTTGAATGTGCCAATATCGATGTTGATAGTGATGATGAAAAAGAAAGTGTAAATAAGATAGGTTTAGAAGAAATAAATAAAAAACAAGAAGATCTGGATTTTTTGCAACTAAAGGATAATATCTTTCTTAGAGGATTAGTCCCTTTGAAAGAGTTGTTTGATTTTGATGATGTAGCTAAAAAACCAAAAATTGAACCTACTGGAAAAGAAGTTGAAGACTGTAACATAGGAATTGAAAAAGAACCAAAGATGATCAAACTGTCAAAATCATTACCTCCTACTCAAAAACAGAAATACATAGAATTGTTCAAAGAGTTTATAGATGTTTTTGCATGGAGCTATGAATATCTAAAATCTTATGATACTAGCATTATACAACACAAAATTCCCATAAAAGACGATCAAAATCCTTTCAAACAAAAACTTAGAAGAATTAACCCAAATTTGATGCCTCTGATTGAAAAGGAAATAAAAATGATGTATGATGCTAAAATCATTGTCCCATTCAGATTTTCTAAATGGGTGTCCAATTTAGTTCCAACTAGGAAGAAGAGTGGAGAAATCAGACTATGTCTTGATTTCAGAAACCTTAATAAAGTCTCTCTCAAAGACAACTATCCCTTTCCCAAAATGGACCATATTTTGTAGAAGCTAGTTGGATCTAGTATAATTTCTCTATTAGATGGTTTTTCTGGTTACAACCAAGTGTTATTCCACCCTGATGATAAAGATAAAACAACATTTACTACACCTCGGGGCACTTTCATGTATGTAAAAATGCATTTTGGTTTAATGAATGTTGGGGCCACATTTCAGAGAGCAATGGATATTGATTTTGTGGATGAACTTGGAAGATTCATCATTATACACCTGAATGACATAACTATTTTTTTCAAAAACAGATGAAGAACACTTACTCCACCTTAGAAGAGTTTTTGAAAAATGCAGGAGATTTGGAATTTCAATTAATCCAAAGAAACAATTGTTTGGTCTAGAGGAAGGTAAACTGTTAGGACACATCATATCCAAGGATGGAATAAAAATAGATCCTAGCAAAATTGAAACCATTCAAAAAATAGATCATCCCAGAAACATAAAAGAATTACAGTCTTTCATAGGCAAAATAAACTTTCTACGAAGATTTATCCCTAACTTGGCAGAACTTCTCAGAAATATAACAAATATGTTGAAAAAAGACACAAAATAAAATGGACCATAGAAGCAAAAAATTCATTTGATCAGGTGAAACAAGCCTTGACACAAGCACCTCTGCTTATCATCCCTGATTATGCAAAAGATTTCCTCCTCTTCTCTTTTGCCTCTGAGCATACCATTGCAGCAATTCTTTTGTAGAAGAACAGTGAAGGCTATGAACAAACTATTGATTTCTTTAGTAAACCCTTGAGAGATGTTGCATTTAATTATAACATCATGGAAAAGCAAGCTTTTTCTTTGGTGAAAGCAATCAAAGATTTTAGAGTATATATTCTCCACTCACACATTATTTCTTATGTCCCAAATTCTATGGTGAAAGATATTTTGACCCAGGACAATCCTGATGGAAAAAGAGGTAAATGGATTGTTATTATCCTATAATATGACATAGAGACCAAACCAAACAAGCTTATCAAGGGTCAAGGATTGGCTAAATTGATGGTTGAATCCAATTTTCATGCTTTGGATATTAATTTTCTAGTTGTAGTTGATGAACGAGAAGAGAAGGTGACTCCCCAAGTTAAAGAGGTTTTTTCAACCTTTCCCTAGTATGCAGACCTTATTTTTGTTTTACATCATCTACAAGCTCCTCCTAGTTTAACTAAAACTAAAGCTATATTTTTGAAACTCAAAGCTTTGAAGTATTGTATTTTAAATGTAAATTTGTATTGGAAAGATGTTGGAGGGATTATACTAAATTGTTTGTTGAAAGATGAGGTTGATAAAGCTTTGGAGAAATTTCATGAAGGAGACTGTGGTGGAAATTTGATCTGGAAGACCACTGCCAATAAAATTCTAAGAGTTGGTTTCCACTGGCCAACTTTGTTTGCGGATGTCCACAAGAAAGTATCCTCCTGTCATAAATGTCAAATCTTTGAAGGCAAAAGGAAACTTTTGCCTTTACCCTTGAAACCAATTTCAGTTGAATCTCCATTTCAACAATGGGGTTTGGATTTCAATCAAGAAATCCATCCACCATAATCATGCTAGCACAACTGGATTCTCACAGCCATTGATTATTTCACCAAGTGGATTGAAGTTGTACCCACCAAGAAAGCAACTGATGTTGTGATCATTAAGTTTTTGGAAACTAACATTCTTTGTAGATTTTGATGTCCCAGGAAAATGATCACTGACAATGCAACAACTTTCCAATCAAAGAAGATGATAGAGTTCTGCAGCAAATACCAGATCACCTTACGACACTCTACTACCTATTATCCTCGGGGGAATGGATTAGCAGATTCTTCAAACAAGAGTCTGTTCAACATCATCAAGAATTTGTTGCACGACAAAAAAAAATCATGGCACAATAAGTTGGTAAATGCACTATAGGCAGACATACTTACTACAAAGAGTTCAATTGGTATGTTCCCATACCAGTTGGTATATGGAATGGGTGTTGTATTTCCTACTTCTTTAGGTGTCCCTGTCATGAAATTACTACAGGAAGTACAGGTAGAACCAAATGACATCCAAAGGAGAATTAATCAAACTATACAGCTGCAACAGTCCAGAGAAGAGGTCTACAACCAAACTCAAGTGATTTAGGAAAATATTAAAAATATCTATGACAGAAGGACTAAGGATGATGACTTCCAAATAGGAGACAAAGTACTAAAATGGGACTCAAGGAATGAAGAAAAGGGAAAGCATGGAAAATTTGGGAATCTATGGAAAGGTCCATTCACAATACATGCCTATAGAGGAAGTAATGCATTTTTGATATGAAGCAGATCTGCCAGGAGGACCTATCAATGGCAGAATGATCAAGCACTATGTTTCACAGGAATGAAATTTTTTCTCACTCATTTCATTGTAAATACCATTTTACTTTTTATGTCAGGTGTGGGTGACTTTTATAAATGGTTGAAGCCCAAAGAGAAGGCCCTAAGCCCCTGATCAGTGTCACCAGATTTACATTTACAATAAAACCAATCAGAAAGAATAAAGTATTGGAGAAGAGGATTCAAGGAAACAAGTAGCTGGTTTAGGTAGTTGGTTCTTGGCACCTCACAAGGAGAGCACCATCCCCAAGTGGAGCCATTGTTATAACCCTATATTTCATAGTATCACCTGGTGATTGAAATTTCTTCCTCTAGTCATATTTCATTATAAATAATATTTTATTCTGCAAATGATTTATAAAAAGAAAAAGCAAAGGATAAAAATAGAAAAAATGAAAAGAGGATATTAAAAACAATAAAAGACCATATATATATATAACCCCATCAAAAATAAATTTGGTTTGAATCATACTGTATAATCATGATCAAACTTGTTGAATTTATGTTGATAGGTTAGAGAATAAGTTTGGTCAAACTAATTAATATTGGCCAAATTAGTTAGGTTAGAGTAATAATTAATCCAACAGTCTAGGCTGGATTAATATGTTAGATGCCTAGGTTAGTTGATAGGTTAGTAATTTTGATTTCAATAAAAGTTGAAAGGGGATGTAAAAATACCCCTTGTTTGAGTAAATTTGGTATTTCTAGCTTAGGAAATTAAGACCATGGTGTAAAAGTGCAAAAATGTAAGCTTAGCACTACCCATTGCATATTTTCTATCCTAAGTTTCTAACGGATAAGACCTTTTGTCATATAGTGACTAATTTCCGCACAAGTTGTCAGCGGCAGAATCCATCAGTGCCCAGATTGACGGTCCTTAGTGCATTTCAGACCCCCTCGACCTTTCTTCCTTTAACGGTGTGGGGGGGGGTCCAAAAAGTGGTTTCCCCGCCCGTCGGTCCCACCTAGCATGGCTCTTTCATAGCATTTCAGACCCCTCCCCCCTACGAAATCCACTTACTACCTACCCCCGCTCCAAAATCCCACCAAACCACTACCCAGTACCACTCACCTCACTCTGCCACCGTACCCCACTTCCACCTTTCATATGTCCCATCCTACATACCTGTTACCCAATCAATTCACTCCCTGTGACCGTTAAGCGCCCTGTCATTACCCCGTGCTATAACGGACACCTCCATCACGCTGTAAAACCTTGTTTCATCACCCTGTAATGCCATTTTCCTATGTAGACATTGTGGACACCACGCCAAAACAACTTGTCAAGCCAACCCCCACAACTGCTCACCGTCAACGGACACATTTTACCTGGGTAATTATAGTTCGCCATTGTTTTACCTTAAGCACTGATAATCATGGCCCCCAAGGCCAAATCCGTTGATACGTCAGAGAACCCGATCCTTCCCCCTCTTGTCGACCTGGACCACATACTCCTGGCAGATAAGGATTATAAAATCATAGAGCCGAGGTGTGAATTCGATTTCTTCCAATTGCACTATTTGCTAAAAGACATCTTCTGGGATCAGAGCGATGAAATTGGACTCTGGGAGTCCAATTTATTTTCGTATATGTTCCCTCAGACCCACCATTTCCCCAAATTCTCCCTAAAATGCCAAGCGCGTTATTCGCCCAGCCAAAGGGCCATTGTTTCCTCCTCTGGTGAAACCCTGTTCACAATTACCCCTGAATCCATTGATCATATGCTGCAAATCCTGGGAAATGATGAATCCATCCCATTTTCCATTGAAGACCTAAATTACCTATACCATAAGCTCACCTTCCCCCAGAGAGCCCATATTTTCAAGATTTTCTACCAGAAGACGCCCAATTGCCCAAGAAAAATCCCCCTTATTCATCCACCATCTTCACTATCAAGGAAAACCATATCAGTTCCATTCTTTGCTACATGTTAGGTTATTTCTCAAATGAATGGGTAGATGAGACTATTCTAGGTTTTCTATCTATTTTTTCCATAGAAGAAAGAGCCACAATTAAATTCAACTTCAGTTAGTTTTTGGCTGATAACATTCATGATCAACGTTTCAGGTTTCCAACAGAACGATCAATAAAGACAATTTTGAGGTTCTAGTCAGCGTGGAGCAGCCAGCCAAAGTCAAAGAGATGAATCACCAACTACTTCCACCAAATCAGCACCAAGGATCCGAGCAAATCAACAAATACCTATATTTTGTATTTGAGATATAATTAGTTAGATATTTCCTCCATAATATCCTAGTCATTTATGACAGGATCTTATGTAAATAGTTTTATAAATACTTCTCCCTTCGAAGTATAAAGGGTTGATTTTTGCACCCGGGAGCTATTGTGTAATTTTTCAAAGGATCGACCAGTAATAAAGAAGCTTATTCACACGATTCTTGTGTCAGATTGTTGGTGATGTCTTTCTCTCTTTGTTAAATGTTTTCTTATGCTTTGTAATCATTTCATGTATTTCAAATTCTAATCATTAAAAGAAAGTCATAAGAATGAAATTTATCTTGTATACTTTGTCTCTAGTTTTTTAATGATCTATATGTTTTCATCTGAAACTGAGTGAAGGAATTCTTAACTACTCCTCTGCTAAGTGGACTTTCCCTTATTTTCCCTCTTATTCATTTCATTTAATCTGAATAGATCCAACAATTTTACTACCCTTCCCTATGAAGAAAACCTTATAAAAATCTGAATTTGATCCTCATCTATCAGTACAGACCCCATAGCCCAATGGAAAATTAAGCATTCTTTCAGCCAATTATTTCAAACAAACAAACAAAATTTGAACTGTCTGAACTAGCCTAATAGTTAAAACTCAAACAAATCTAAATATGATAGAAAGATCCCTCTTTGAAGCTGGTAGGGCTAGATCCCAGCTTCCATAGTGGTTTGGTAGTTACCTCTGTCAATTTCTTCTACAACCTATGGAAATTACAGAGTGATAACACAATGGACAGTTCATCACAACAGATCTAATACGATATTGAAATCTTTACTATGAAGTCTAATTTCCTTTAGATGTCAAATTATTTAATTAATGGTTTTTTGCTTAAAATGTATGAAATATATGACATGTGAAAAATAGAGAACATAAATAAATACTCACACTCCATCCAAAAAAAGAAGAAGAAGATATAACTGGGGAAACTTAATCCATGAGATATCCCAACTAGAAGGTGAGGTTGCTCTGCTTTTTTTTCTTCAAATGAAAGTACAAAGAAAGAGGCACTCTCTGTGGAGTTTCCTTCGACACCGTGGCCAATACAGATACTACAAAATCTCTCCTCTTCTATGTGATCAAAATACCACTCCTAGGTGATATGCTCAACTATGTAATAAATACAATGCTAAAGAACATATCCCTTTCTCCTCTTAGCGGCCCAGTATATAACATAGCTCGATAGCCATCTAGGGTTAATATTTTGACTTCCTCAACCCTCATTTAGTGATTAGGATTGGAAATTCTAGAATATTCTTGAAAGTACACAAGTGGTTATCCCCATATGTGTGAATAATGGGGGGTGACATGGCATCCAGTCGTACCATGGTGGTCAATAAGGTAGGTCAACTTGCGGGAGGCATAATTTTTTCATACAAGCTCTGATTGAGGTTTTTGGCACACCATTGGAAATTTATTAGAGTGTATGCTTTGTAAAATGCCACGGATATTCCACTATATTGTTCGTCACAATAGATCTAATAAAAAAATATTGAAATATTTACTGTGAAGGTTAGTTTCCTTTAGATCTCATATTCTTTAATTACTAGTTTTATGCTTAAATCTATGAAATAGTTGAAATGCAAAAAATAGAGAACATAAATAAATACTCACACACCATCCACAAATAAACACGATATATAACCTAGGAAACCTAATACGAGAGAAAATCTAGCCAGAAGGTGAGGCCACTCTGCTCTCTTTTCTTCAAATGCAAATACAAAGAAAGAGGCACTCTTTGTGGAGTTTCCATTGATATTATGGCTTGTATGGATGCTACAGTATATCTCCTCTTTTTTTATTCTCTCAAAATACCACTCTTATGTTCTTTTCTCAACTATGGAACAAATATAATGCTAAAGAATAGAACCCCCTCTCCTCCTAGTTGCCTAGTATTTAACATAGCCTGATAGTCCTCTAGGGTTGGGGTTTGACTTCCTCGACCCTCAATTAGTGATCAGGCTTGGACCTTCTAGAATATTATTGAAATTCCACATGTGGCTAGCCTCATATGTGTGATTAATGGGAGGTTAATTTCCATCCACTCGTAACATTGTGGTCAACAATGCAGGTCAACTTGCATGAGGCATAACGTTCACATACAAACTCCAATTGAGGTGATTCTCACAAAGTTGGAAATATTTTAGTGTGTGGAACAATTTCACGGGATTCCAATTGATTTTTACACCCAAAAATATCATTTCATGCCTCAAAATGGGCTCGGAAGGTTTCAAACCCCAGTTTCCCAAACTGGGACATGTCGTTAAAATGACCCTGCAAGTTAATTCCTCCGGTTTTTCCCACTTTGAAAGCATCGTGATTGATAAAAAATAATATCATGACCCAATCCAAATCAGTGTAGAACACCGTCAAGGGTGTGTGCACAATATTTGGACACTGGAACCCCTAAAAATGTCGTTTAATGCCTCAAAATGGCCCTAGAAGGTTTCATACCCCAATTTTCCAAACTAGGACCTGCCACTAAAATGACATTGCAAGTTGATTCCTCCAATTTTTTTCCACCTAGAAATTATTAAGATAGATAAAAAATAATATAATTATCCAATCTGGATCAAGTTTCCTTTAACATTATGGCTTGTGTGGCTGCTACAGAATATTTTCCTCTATTGGAACAGGTAAGTGACAGAAAAAGAGAGAAGAAATTCCCTGAGAGCAGTGGTGGTGTATAAAGACACCATTGCATTGAAGCATATAAACCATGCTCCATAAGAGTGCAAACGATCTTCACTATCTCACCCTGATGATAGATCGATCCAAAGTACCATCTATAAATAAGTTTTAACATAGGCCAAACTAATAGCCACAAGAACGCATTGGTTATAAATGTCCATGAAAAGTGGATTTGGAATCCAATGTGGACACAATCAATGCATATTTAGTTAGTGTTGGACAGTTGGTTGTCATAGATGTCAACCAATATTGGATTGATGTCAAGTGATCTGATGGGTATATTTGGAGAAGTATCCAAA
>ML778680.1:261941-273660 GCA_009831015.1 Picea engelmannii
AACTGACCTCTATTTTCTTCTTTGAAATATGAGATGTTGTAATTTGCTTCAACTTCTTCTTCTTCTGCGTCTTCCCTTACATAAAGGTCTTGTAGCTTGTCCCAAATATCTTTTGATGATGCACATGATCCCACCTTGGATTTTATTGAATCTGTCAATCCATCCAGGATGGTATCTATTGCCAATTTGTTGTTCATTTTTGCTTCCTTCTGAGCTGTAGTCTTTGGTTTTTTCAAAGCATTGTATCATAAAGCAACTGAGAACCAAACATCTACCCCAAGCGCTTTCAAGTAAGTTTCCATTCTATTACTCTAGTATTCAAAATTGCTTCCATCAAATGGTTGAATCCCATTTGGAATGTTGTCTTCCATTTCTTCTTAGGATCTTTCTTCCAGTGGTTAAACTGTACTGAAGGTAACCCGCTCTGATACCAATTGTTGACACTGAGAGGGGGGTGAATCAGTATCAAGTAAAATTTAAAACCTTTTTCAACTTATACTTAAACCATTCAACTATATCCAATGAGAAATGAACGATATTATAAGAGTTACACCAATACACCATAATACATCATGCACAATATATGAGAAATAATCAATAGTTATTGTTCAAAGGAAGTAATGACTTCCAAAGGTAGCTACAGCTTCCAAGTGCAAAGGGAGGGATAAACCTCCAAGAGGAAGATAAAATCCTCCAATATCAAGAGAGATTTTAACTCTTCATCCTTGCCCCTTCCTTCCACCCAAGAATATATGAGAGATAATAAAACTTTACATTAAATCATCACCATCAACCAATCATCACATAGAACCTGATAATTCTTCCTGAGACTTCTTCAATTTCTGCAATTCTTCAATTATTTGAGTACTAGGATCCTGTAGATAATATTACTCAATGTATTATCTGAAACTCCTCCAATTTTCACTCCTTGAATCCTCCCCAAAAAGAGGTTATAGAAAGAATGGCAGACTTTATTCAATTCTGGTCTGTTCAGAAGACCCAACTTGTACAGCATGCCCCGAGATCAATATTTAAAATACTATTCTAAAACTCACACACAAGAAACTAAAGTCCGTAATATTTCCAATGGAAGTGGTCCCACTTCATTTGGATTCTATATGAAGAAGTTATGATTGTTTTACCCGGAACACCTATTTATTGACTAGCTTCAGGACTGGTCACAAACCCTATCTTCCACAAAGTGTATATCCATAATTATAGCGAATCAAGAGATGAAATTTTTACCAGAGGTACCTTGATATGTCTTCTCTATACCATAGATATTTCACCATCTGAATCGTTCTAGAAATTTTTTTATAGCAAAAATGGTAAGATGACCTGAAAATAACATACCTTAGAACACATCACCAAAAGACTTCGTCCTCCCTTGAAATCCGACCTTCTTTTCTTCTTATTATCTTTGAAATTCGACTTGTATCAAATGAATGTATAATGATGTTTATTTATACCATTTATGTCACTTCCTTTTAACATTAGGGCCGAACTGACACTTTCTTATTTTGTAATTCTTTTCTTTAATTATCTTTAGGGCCTACATGTACTTCCTTCTTCAATTCACTTTGTCATCTTCAAAAATTCATTTCTCCTCAACCATGAGGATCCACGTGACGTGCCACATACCACCGAAAAAAAATCCATCCATGGGTGTTGTATCTGCATGTGCATTTTCCTTCATGTCCAAATACCTTCATCAATCTTGCAGTCCAAAACCCATGACTAGGGTTGACATCAATGACAACAACCAATCTTCCGACAACAGATTTGGATCATTAAGTGATGAGGTAGAATGTTACAAATGCAACAAAAAGTGATGAGCTAAATATTGCAGACTCATTGTTCCTATAAGGGAACCAACGCAGAATATCAACAGTCATAAGCAGGAACCACAAAGGATATGGATAAGAAAGAAGGATCAATTCAACACTGAAGAATGCAATCTTTCTTTTCAAGCTCAACAAAAGAAACGTGGATGGTATGTTGATAATGAATGCTCCAAGAATATGATCAATGATAAATATAGGTTTCTGGCATTGAATAAAGAAAGGGATGGATTAGTTTCATTTGAAATGACATCTCAACCAGTATTATTGGAAAGGGTAAAGTCAAGCTCAGAAGTAAGGATGCCACGACAGAAAATGTTTTACTGGTCGAAGACATGAAACACAATCTGTTAAGTGTAAGTCAAATGTGTGATCAAGGACACGGACTTGTGTTTGATTCAAATAAGTGTAAAATAAGGAAAGCAGAATCAGGCAAGTTGGTAGCTACAGATGTAATAACTCCAAGCAAATTATATGTTCTAAATGAAATAGGAAAGGAAATATGTTGTTTAGGAAAGGATGATGAAAGTTGGCTCTGGCAAAAAAGAATGGGTCACATAATTTTGATAATATTGTCAAAGTCAACAAAAAGGAAGCAGTAAGATAAATTCCCAAGATCTCGAAGCCAACGAACATTCTATGCAAGCAAAGAACTAGAGAAACAAGTCCATGAAGAAGAAGAAGTAGAAGAAGAAGATGAAAAAGAATAGTCAGGAATAGAGAAAGAAGATGAGCACCAAGAACTTCAAGCACCTCCAAAGACACCTAGCAGATGAGTGCTAAAGAATCATCCATCGGATCAGATAATTGGAAATAAAGCTGCAGGGGTTGAAACCAGAAGAATAATATGTTCACCAAAACAACAACATATATCACTTCTATCTATTATCACACCAAGCAGTTTTGAAGAAACCAACAAGGATGGATATTGGGTCAAGGATATGGATGAAGAGTTAGATCAGATTGAAAAGAATGACACATGGGAATTGGTTCCAAGGCCAAAGAATAAGAATGTATTCAGAACAAAGTGGGTCTTCAGAAACAAGTTGAACGAGGATAGACAGGTTACCAGAAATAAAGCAAGACTGGTATGCAAAGGATACTCTCAAGTTGAGGGTATAGATTTTGAACAGACATTTTATTTGCTTTCCAGAATGGAAGAAATAAGATTGAGTATATCCTATGCTTGTTTGAAAAACATCAAAGTGTATCAGATGGACGTCAAATCAACATTCTTGAATGGAGATATAGAGGAAGAAGTTTATATTGATTTGCTTGATGGATTTCAGTTGACAGAGAATGAAGGATATGTTTGCAAGTTTAAGAAAGCATTATACAGACTCAAGCAAGAACCCANTAGAAGCAAGGATTCAAAAAAGGAAATGCAGACAACAATATCTACATAAAGATTGATCAAGATAGTATATTAATCATTGAAGTTTACATAGACGATATCATCTTCATAAGTGACGATGACAGAATGAGTCAGAATTTTTCCAAAGACATGCAACATGAGTTTGAGTTGTCATTGCTTGGAGAGTTAAATTTATTCTTGGGACTTCAGATATGCCAGAGTAGTAAAGGTACCTTCATCTATTAGGCAAAGTATATCAGAGAAATGTTGAAGAAGTTTGGAATGATAGATTGTAAATCAATCGGTACTCCTATGAAAACAAGTTGCAATTTAAGAAAGGATGATGATTCCAAGGATGCATATTAGAGCCAGTACAGATCGATGATTGGAATTTTACTCTATGTGATAGCTTCCAGACCAGACGTGATGTAGAAATTTGGACAGGTTGCAAGGTTTCAAGCTGCACCAAAGGAATCCCATGTTTCAACAGTGAAGAGAATATTTAGATATCTCAAAGGCACATAAGAGTTTGGATTATGGTATCCAAAAGGAAATGATCTATCTCTTGTTTCCTACACACATGTAGATTGGGTAGGTTGCATTGATGATAGAAGAAGTATAAGTGGAAAAAATTTCTACTTTGGTGAGTTCCTGGTATTATGGTTAGGCAAGAAACAATCATTGATATATTTTTCCATGGCAGAGGAAGAATACATTGTACCAACAACTTGTTGTACTCAGGTTCTTTGGATGACACAAACATTGCATGATATGCAAGTAAAGCATGATGAGCCTATTTCAATACTTTGTGACAACACCAACACCGTCAGTATTTCAAAGAATTCAGTGTTGCACTCTAAGAAGAAGAACATTATGATAAAGTAAGTATCACTTATTACGGGAACAAACTACAGAGAAGAACATCAAGCTAGAGTGTGTCGGGACAAAGGAGCAGATTGCAGATATTTTCACTAAATTGCTTGGGAGGGAACCTTTCAAGTATCTACGAAAGAAACTTGGAGTTGTTTCTACCCCAAAGTGATCCACTCAGCATCAATCTTAACTGGACATGGGGAGAGAAACAAAAATCTTGAAGAAGTTTAAGTAACGAAACTTTTGAATGATTTTCATATATATATAACAAATAATTATACAAGGAAACACCATGAAGAGAAAAGTATGTAGAGTTAGCAGAGGCTTGTAGATAGGGGGAGAAGTCATGGATGAGGAGTACCATTTTCCATTGATGTCAAAGGGGGAGAGATAAAGAGTAAGGAGTGAATAGATATAGGCATGTAGTCAAGGGGAGCAATGGTCATAGGGGGAGCATGAGCATAAAAATCTCCACTCCTAAGTGTTGCCATCAATTCCAAAGGAAGAGATCATTGGACAACTGATTGTCATTGATGTCAATGAATATTGGATTGATTTCAAGATGTGATGGGTATATTTGGAGAAGTATCCAAAGTGGTCCCCTTATGGCATATCTCTAAGCATGGCCCTCATGGGAAGACGCTTTGAAGAAGTCTACAAGAAATCCCTAAGTATGGTTAAGGATCTCGTAGTTGATCATGGAATTTGGTCATGAAGGATGGAGTAAATGAAGGTAAGCCAATCATAGATGTATAGTACTCATCGTGCAGTTTCCGGTGATATGCAGAACAACATGTGGTTCCTCACAGTTAGGGAGATATGGGCTCGTAAATTTGGAATCCCCGAAGAGTGGACAAGAAGCCCCTAATTTGTTATAAGTCTTGGTCAAAGGGGTAAAGCTGTTGTAAAAAGAAAACCCTAGAAGCCATAAATTAAGGAAAGGAGTTATCTAGAAAAATAAAAATACACCTCAAGGAGTCATTCATAAGTACACTCACACACTTATTCATTTCTTATATTTCTTGTGATCTAGTGATATTTTGGTAAAGTTGTAGCGTCATTTTATAAGGTAGAAAAGAAGGGTTGAAGGAAAAAATCTCAGAGTTTCAAAAAAAACCCTATTTTATGAGGTATACATGAGTTGCAGGCTTGTAAGGGAGCATATGTATGTAGGCTGGAGTGGAGGAAAGGGTGTATATACACAAGATGTAGAAGGGAAAGACGTGTACATCTTAAAATCTCATGAAAATTTGAATAGATGTTGTTACCAGGTCCCTAGAATATGAAATCAAGTTCACAAGTCAACATCTTACTATTTCAGGTCAGCTTCAGAGGTATTGGTATGGTTGTATACTTGTTTTGATGGTTACTTCTTGCCATGATATGGTGTATTCTTGAGGCATACTTGGTATGGTTGGTTTGGTATTTGGATATGGTATATCTTGGTTGCTGGTTGAGTGAGGAGCACTCTTATATCTGGTTCAACACATGACACGATTCTTATAGTTCTTATCTTCAAGTTGATTGTATATGGTTGAGGGATATTCATGTTGTATGGATATCTATGCATGAGGTGCTTGCATAGGTTCTTTGAGATGCTTCATTGATGACATGGTACATATATGAATATGGTTGATGATATGGTATATGGAACAGGTTATACATGGTTGATGCTCTAGTTCATGATTCACTATTCATTGTTGATGTATATTTCGGTTCATGATTGATGCATGAGATAGTATGTATATTGGTATACACTTTATGTATGGTATGGTACAGGTTTATGAGATAGTGACAGATACAGTGACAGAGTTTGTGGGAGTGGCATAGTCCGTGACAATCGGTCTACATTTATATTTAAGGGTGGTAGGATGGGGCAAGGAAAGGTGGTTGTAGCTACCTTCTGGTTGTAGCCGAAGAACCTAGGGGTTGGTTGTAGCCTCCTTTTGGTTGGATCCAGAGAATGAAGGAGTTGTAGCTTCCTTTAGGTTGAAGCCTAAGAATAGGGGGTTGGAGCCTCCTTCTAGTTGTAGCTGGAGAATTAGAAGTCGGTGCTTCCAATGAATGTTTTATTTTGATAAATATATAAGAAAATCATTCCATGGTTTTCTCCCATATTGCTCATTACTAATTCACCTCGTTGGAGAAACTTCACACACACCTAGGATTTATTTTTCCTAAGGTTTTCCCTATGTTTATTAGTCATTATTCAGTCTCCTATAGTTTAGGGAGAGTATTATTTTTCCTACATTCTAGAAGAATATTCTCTTCAGTTCACACTTCAGTTTGATCAGTTGAGTGGAGTCTATATGCCACATTGGTTTCATCACTATGCAACAATCGGATAATCACCAACTAATGCGCATTTTCCTTGGGATTATCACTATACTAGCACATTATTCATGATTCCCTTATCTCCTCCTCACTTCACTATGTTTCAATCAAGACTGAGAGACTAGTTAAATCATACTAGGTGGCAGTTTACTCCCATAACTGTCGGTGTGTGTCTATATCACTCTAAACCACCACTATGGCGCATTTTATTCTCGTCTAGTGTGCATTAGTTGAGTTATATAGAGTATATCATGTGTAAATTATCATTCATTCCTTTGGTTAATATAATTCTTCCATTCTTTCTCTCCTGATTCTCTCTTTTCTAATTTCTCCTCAAACTGTGTATGTATTTTTTCTAGCTAGATCTTATCTGTGCAAGTTCATCCACATTTACATGGTATCAAATCCGATGGATTGCTAGGGAAAAGACACACCAAATTATTTTTGCAGGTATCAAAGATTGAAGACAGCAGGAAAAATGGAATTTCTAAAAGAATTCATTCTTACACCATACAATTTCTTTGCATGGAAGGAAACGATGATAGTGCATCTTCAAAGAAGAGGATTATACAGGTTAACCAGAAACACAGAGACTAAACCCACATTAGCCATATAAGAATCCATGTCTTAATCGAATGGATGAAGCGTTTGGAACTATTTGCAATCTCATTTCTCATGAACTCATCTTTCACATATCTTTTTGTAAAACCACCAATGAATCATGGATCACCGTGGAAGGGATTTTGGGAAAATAGGATGAGATGACGAGACATATGATCGAGGTGGAATTGCTTACTTTGGATCCAAAACCCTTCGACAATCTCCAACATTTATTTACCAAATATAAGAATTTGTTGTCGCAAATCAAGGCTTGCAGGGTTGATAAATCTAAAGAGGAGAAATAAATGGTTCTTACCAGTCTCTCCAAATATGGTCCAGAATACTCAGTGTTTGTCTCCACATTTCATTCAGTTAGACTCGCCTCTGGAGCCACCTGGACGATGCCCTCTCTTGAAGCCTTTATCGAGTCTCTGACACAAGAGCAGAACAAGCTCATCAATATGGGAAAAATCAAAGGCCTAAAGGTGCATGCACTTACTGTGCAAGATGGTAGCAGTTATATAAATTATAAATCTAAATACAAAGACAAAAGTAAATCACATGCAAAATGAAAGAAGGAAGGGTACTCAAAACCCTTCAACGATGCTTTCGGATCCAAAGGTGGAAAGGGAAGAAAAGAGGAGAAATGCACTTACTTCCATAAAGGATTCCATTCAGAATCCACATGTATGCAGAAATAGATAGATAAAATGGTCCAAATACTTAAAAAAAACAACCTTGGAGATCACATCCCCGAGGGTTCCAAGAAGAAGAAGTCAGAAGATCATAATCCCAAGAAGGACAATTTTAGCCATGTTTTTATTTCCATCAACTCCTCGCCCGATGCTTGGATTATAGATTCAGGTGAATCACACCACATGGAAACCACAAAATAATTCTACTCTTCATTGGATGCATGCAAAGGTCCTCCTATACTGATGTGGGAAAACTCTCCAGTCGAGGTCATCGACAAAGGAAGAATTGAACTCAGAAACGAAAGCTTTGAGAATGCACTACACGTTCCTAAAATTTATGTCAATATTCTCTCTGTGTATCGGATGACCAACTCTAGCACCAGAAAGAGATTTCTATTCACACCTAAAGCTATGGATATCTATGACATGCAAACCAATTCCAAGGTTGCTACCGGTGAGGTAAATCATCAATCCATACTCTACACATTTTATGAATTTATTTTACTAGATTCTGCATTACTGGTCACCCATGTTGATGAAACTAGTAGGATATGGAACGAAAGGTTTGGGCATTTAAATTTCAGATATATGCAACAACTTAGAAAGCAGGGAATGGTTGATGGTCTAACTGACATCCACTTCTCCAAAAGAATTTGTGAGGGATGTGTTCTTGGAAAACACCCTCAAGAGAAATTCAACAAAGGAAAGACTCATAAGGCTTCCTTTCCTTTGGATCTAATCCATAGTGACCTCATGGGCCCTTTTCCACATCCATCAATCAATAAATCAAGGTACGTTGTCATTTCTGTTGATGATTTCTCACGCTTCACATGGATTTTCTTTCTCGGGAAAAAATTAGAGATCTTTCAACACCTAAAATATTTCAAAGCCCTTGTTGAGACACAGTCAGGAAAGACGATAAAAGTCCTTCAAATAGATAATGGGGGAGAGTATGTCAACCATGAGATACAAAATCTTTTTCATGAGGCCAGGATTCAGTTTCAACACACGGTTCCTTATAATCCGCAGAAAAATAGAGTTACTAAGCTAAAAAATAGATCTTTGAAAGAGATGGTGTTGGATTACTGAGAGGGGGGTGAATCAGTAATAGCGTAATTATAATCCTTTTTCTTCAAATGTTATATCAATGTAGAATTATTATCCAATAATGAGCAGTAATAAATAAACAATCACACACATACACAGTACACCAGTGTTTTACATGGAAACCCAAATCGGGAGAAAACCATAGAATGTTTTTTCTTATATGTCTTGAAGAATTACATTCAATGGAAGCACCAAATTCCTTTGTTTTCCAGCTGCAACTGGAAGGAGGCTCCAACCCCCTAGTTTCTCAAGCTAAAACCTGAGGGAAGCTCCAACTCCCCAAATCTCTGGCTATAACCAGAAGGAGGCTACAACCCCAAATGTTCTCCGGCTACAACCGAAAGGTGGCCACAACCACCTGTCCTTGCCCCGTCCTTCCACCCTGAAGTAGAAGTAGAATGATGGAACCACTGTCACACTATCACTGTGAGATATACCACTATAAACCTATACCAATAAATCTGAACCATGCATCAATCTGTACCTCAACTTGTAATCAACCTGTACCATCAACAAGTGCATCAACCATGCACCAACCTGTAATCAACCTGTACCATAAATGAGTGCATCCAACCATGTACCAAGTATGGTCCAATCATGTGTCAACTACTCATCAACTATGACTCATCAATATGTACCAACATCATCAACTATACACTTCATGTATGTGCGCCAACTCATCAACTACTTGTCTCAACCATGTACTCAACATGTACCACAACCAAAATCCCTCATCACTTTTATCATAAAAATATGCTTTGTAGCTCTGTAATAGACCTGGTGTATATGATCACATTCGTGCAAACCTTCCTTAACTTTAAAAACAAGAGACTAGCATTTTTATCAATTTTTTCTTTAGTCTCACATGCCTAGTTTTGGATTAGTCAACAACCCTAACTTAAAGTAATCATAACTTTGAACCTGTAATGTATAAATATTTGAAACTGATACACAATGTTCTTCTGTCTGTTTAATTCAATTCCTCCAATTTTCACTACTTGTAACCTCTCATAAAAGGAGTTATAGCAAAAATGACATACCTTGCTAAATTCTGTCTTATTCTAGAGAGAGACCTTGTAGAGAATGCCCCACACAAAATATTTGATGAATTGATATGAAAATATTACACATCATACTAGAGACTATCCCCTAACCAACACATCTGGTCTCACTGAATTTAGATCTGTTATGAATAATTTATGATGTTTTTACCAGAAACACATGATTTTGACTAGTTTCAGGACCGGCCACAAACCCTATTTTCCACGGAGTGTAACTCCCAAAATACAATGACCCACAATATGAATTGTTTACCAAAGATACTTGGATATGTTTTCTCACTTTCATAGCAATTTCATGGTCTGAATCATTATAGAAAAAAAAATTATAGCGAAAATGGTGAGATGACCTGTAAATAACATATCTTAGAAAGCACCATCAAAAGAATTTATCCTTCCTTGCATTTCGGCCTTCTTTTCTTCACCTTCACTCAGAATTTCGGTTTAGATATCCTTGGTTACCTCACACACATATAGATATTCAATATGCTCAAGTTTGATTCAAATGAGAGTCTTGCCTCTTATTTATACTCTCCAAGTAGCTTCCTTAAAAACATCTTCTAGGTCACTTGGCCCACTTTCCTTATTTTAGGGTTGGGTCCACTTATAATTTCTCGATTAAATTTATTATTGAAATAATTTATTTTTTATTCACTTTCAATTATAATACATGCATCACTTCACTTTATTATTTACCTTTTAAAATCTCTTAAACCACTTTGATTACTTTGACCTTTTGGGGCTTCTAGATGACATAGGAGAGTCCTCCAACTTCATAAGGCCATAGCTCTCAAACCGTGAGGATTTATGTGACGTTCTACATACCACCATAAATGACATGACATGTAATATCCATATAGAATAGTATTATCTAAAAATATATCATAACTCATACCGTTACCCATCAAACAAACTTGGGTCCATTACCCAAACCTGGGGTCTCCAACTTCTCATGGCCATAACTCTCTAACCGTGAGGAATTATGTGATGTTCCACATGCCATCGGAAATGACATGACAAGAACTATCCATCTAGGATATTTTCCTTGACAAATTCACTTTCCTTCATCTCATTATTCCACAATTAAGCATGGGTTCTCTTACTCCACAAAGCGTCTTCCCGTGAGGGCTTTCACCATAAGGGGACCACTTTGGATTTCATCCATGTTTACTTCTTATCAACCATGACAAAAAAATAATGAGTCATATTTACATCAAACACTATTGGGTCCATTACCCAAACCTTTATGCTATGGGTCTTTCTTCAGGGGTTGACATCAATGACAACCAACCTTAATCAACAATATCCCCCTTTGGCATTGATGGCAACACTCTGATGCAACACTAAAATCATATCACTCATGCTCCCACTAAAACCATGCCTCTGTCCTCTGCATCTGATAAATATGCTCCTCCTGGAACCATGCCTCTGTCCTCTGCATCTAATAAATCTCTCCCCCTTAGTCATCAATGGCAAAGGTATCTTTCCATCTGGGGTTCTTCCCCCTGACAGACTGTCCTCTTATGGTGCTTCCTCATGTACATCTAATACATATAAGATAAGCATTCAAAAATCATTCATTTTTGGAGTAGAAATAACTCCAATTCTTTGACGAAGATATTCAAAGGCTTCCCGTGGAAGTGGTTTTGTAAAGATGTCTGGCACTTATTCTTTTGTGCCCACATACTTAACTCTGATGTTCTTTTCTGCAACATGTTCCCGTAGAAAGTGATACTTGATTGGAATGTGCTTAGTCTTGGAGTGCATCACTGGGTTTTTTGAGATACTGATGGCACTTGTATTATCAAAATATATTGGAATGGGCTCATCATACTCAACCTGTATATCTGTCAAAGT